>VWZW01004152.1:97253-167064 GCA_013397115.1 Edolisoma coerulescens | reverse complement strand
AAACCGCGGCGCCGGGGCGGCGGAGGGAGACGGGCGGCGCTGGCGGAGGGATCGTGGTGCGGCGACCGTGCCCGGGCCGCGTGTGGGGTGGTCGTGCTGGGCCGTGCCTAGGGAGGCCGCCAGCGCTGCTCGACCTCCGGCGCGCTCTAATGGGGGACCCGAGGGCGCGTCTCCCGCACAAGAGCCAAGTGAGACCCGGGGGAAGGTCAAAGGCACGTAAGAGACCGGTCCTGCCGTGCCCGCCCGCCGCCCCTCAGGGCCCATGGTTGCGCCCTCCGCCTCCATCGTGCCCTGTAACCCTGTCCATCTTTACCCTGGTTGAACCTTATTGTAGTGTCTCTGGCAAAATGGAACGCGGGTTGGCTTAACATCCAAACTTAATATAATAGCTCCCAAAAATAACCAAACTACACTTGCCCTGACACCACTAACAACAGCTAAGCAAATATGGAGCATCCCTTGGACCGTGACACCAGAAATTTGGAAAATTGTTCCATACATACGACAAGAGGTAGGAAGACAACAAATGTCGTTTAACCCATCTTGGTCTCTCAAAGGGATTGAATTGTTGGTGCAAATTAGTGTGTCTACAATTCAGCCGCACTCTTTGTGGACGCTCTGACTTTTGTTGTTCTTTTGGCCACAAGCATTTACAAATCTTGGGTGCTTCCTACCCCTTAAGGGTGGGCCGTCACACCATGCCTGGGGATGTTGCTATCACGGGGGGTGTCACAGTGTCCTGACTACCCCACACACCTGCCTGGCCATTCCTGGCTTGTCACCACATCCTGCCTGTGCCATGACAGGAGCCCTGTGGGGAAGAGACGGGGAAGGGGACTGTGTAACCCTGCTGCTCTGGGGTGGGAGAGAGGACAGAGGATGTCAGCTTGTGCCCCCACAGTGTGGGACGGCTGACACTTCGCATTTGGTGTGTGGATCTTTTACTGGGGCTACAGTGTTCGCACAGGTGGTGGCAAAGCCAAACTCATAAGCAGCTGAGCTGGGTATCCCTGGCTGACCACAGGAGTCCACAACCATGCAATGGCATGGTAGGGCCCCACTGCATAGATTTCTACCTGTGATGAAGTCCTGGAGCTCCTTCTCTCTTCAGCTCTTCAAAGTTTTTGCTAGGAGGCTGGCAGCTCACTGGCACATCAAGACTCCCATGGAGTCAGAAATTTGGACATTTGTGTGCTGGCTCCTAGCAGGTGAGAGCCTAGAAGCAAATATACGTCAGGCCAGCAAGAGGGTTTTGCCCTGGAGCTGTCTAATACCTGTTCCCCATGGAAAAGTTCAGAAACCACTATGCTAATTCCTGTACTTCCCAAGTGGGAAGAGAGACAGCTGCCCTACCATGCCATGGCAGCTACTAACCACATGAGAGGAGGTGGGGAGGTGGATTTCACAAGCCAGCAAGGCTGAATTGCTGTCAGAGGGCATACATTTAGGATGTGGTTCTCTCTCTCAGCTCAAAGAGATTGTGCACATCGACACTGGTCGCACCACAGCCCTAAAGGGGGGAAAGGAAACCAGTCTTTCGAAGCGTGGAAAAGTCCTACTAGGTCCCTCTTCCTTAACATGCCCTGCCATTTATTGCAATTTGCCCTATGTCCTTGGAGTATCTTTCTGGCTCCCTATTGCCTACTGTGGGTGACCTGCTCTCTTTCCTGTCTTTGATGACTGCCCGCTCTTCAGTGGTTATTCAAACCCAGAGTATTCAGCAATTGGAGATGATCCTTCCGAAAATACAGACTATGAAAATTTGCTGACGTTCAGGCAGAGATTTACCATGACAAATGACCCACGTGGGTTATGGTCTTCCCCACTGTGGCCAGCACACTGCCACCATCACAGCTTGTGACTATGAACCTGCACCACCGGAATTTCAGGAAAAGTTTATTTGCATTCCAAGTGGGATTCTGAGCAGGCACAAGGGCTTGCAGGACTAGGATCTTAAGGTTTGTCTGGTCAGAAACCCACATATATTGATGAAAACACGCAGAGGCATAACAGGACATCCTTCTAATCTCTAGCAGTAATTTGCAGGAAGTGAATTTAAAAAGGCAGTGTCTAACCTTTGAAGGTTTTTGTTTTCATACATTTCCATAGAGCAATCCATGCTTGGTGCTGTGTCAAAATGTCATAAGGTTCTGGGAACTATGGCTTTTTGAAAGATATCGAATTTTGTGAGATTTACAATAAAATTGCGAGAGTTGGTAATGTTGCCATTGTTTTTAAAATAAAAGTAATTGAAGTCCATGGAGCTAAGAGTGTATGTATAGAATATGGAATCAGATAGGTGTCTTACCTTTCAGCCCCAGACGTGGTCTGCAACCCAAGAAGTGGCACATAAGAAAAGGATTCTTTTAGAAAATGTGAATATTGTCCATTCCTACCAAACCTCTCATCCTATTGCTCAATAACAGTGTCTTTTTGCTAAGGGTGAGGAGAAACTAATGAAGGAAACCAGACCTGCTGCTGCAGCAAAAATAAAATCCCTCTTCTATGAAGATTTACACATATGCTTAATTTTATCCAGGCTATCAATTCTAGTGAGTGGAACTACTCACAGTGGATATGGAGTTTGAAATGTGCACCAGCCTGTACAGGACTGGGACCTGGCACTGCACAGGAAAAAAAAATGTAGTC
Organism: Edolisoma coerulescens; assembly: GCA_013397115.1. Classification (NCBI taxonomy): domain Eukaryota; kingdom Metazoa; phylum Chordata; class Aves; order Passeriformes; family Campephagidae; genus Edolisoma; species Edolisoma coerulescens. Next base: position 164,415 of record VWZW01004152.1, on the reverse strand, counting down.
AATAGTTCTTAAATTTCTGCTGTTCAGCACTAAAACATCAGACTCATCAAATTTGGGAGAAACATGCATACGTTCGAGAAAGAACTGAGGGATGTCTTTGAAAACAAAGGACAGCTGAGATGTATGCTTGGGAGACGCTGTTTAAAAGCAACTAGAATTGTTCCTCTTTTGTTGGAAGCTGAGCACAGCATAATGTGATTTGTGATTACAATTCTTTGTGTCTGTGAAGTGACTGAAGAGACAGGCTAACTCTGAAACATCACTGGACTTCAGAATTCACTGAAAAGGAACTGGGACAGGGAATGAATGTTTCTGATTTTCAGACTAAAGCATACTACCTTTCTAGTTATTTGTGAAGCACCATGAAATGTCACAGTTTCTTCAGTTTGTTCTAAAGAGAAAGATCTTGCCCGTGGTTTTTAAATAAACTTTTTCTATAGTTTCATTAATAAAAACACTTGCTCTTTTTTTCTTTGATCTCAATAATACAAAAGGGAAACAGGCAGAAAACACCAGTTTCCTCTAGGTATGGCAGTACAAGTCTTACCACACACCTGTTTCATTGTTAGAGGTATACGATTTTCCAATTCTAATACCAAATTTATGAAAGGTTAGTGCAAAACCCTTGCACTGACTCTACAACTACTGGAGCTTTAGCGGGAGTGAAACCAGAGTAGATAATGCTGTCCTGCATGACTTCTGTTCTCCCAGCCCTATCCTCCAATAAATACCAAACCACTTGAAATGGAGAAACTGCTTTTCATACAGTGGCATGTCTAGAAGCAATTGGTAAACCTGCTGCTCCATGGCAAGCCTCCTGATGTTGCTCCTGCTTGTGGTGTGCAAAATAAGCTCTCCCATGGCAGTAGTCAAGCTGGTAATCTGCTGGCCAGTCATTGTGTCAAAGCTCATTAAAGGTGCATGTGTGGCTTGTGCGGGGGCAAGTGCTTCACTCTGTGCTCACCCACCTCAATGATTGCTGCTGTTTCTTTTGTAGTGCCATTATTGCCTCCTCACAGATTACCTTTATTTCTGAACAAGGCTTGTATTTTTACAGTATATTCCTGTAGCGCCCATCTCCACAGGGCAGCGCCTTGACTGAGATCAGTTAATGATAACCAAAAGCAACAAGACTTTCAGCTTCACTCTAGAGGTCATGAATTCTTCCTTGACAGAAAGGATAATGTACCATGAATAAATTATGTCACTTATCTTTGGCGCTTCCAGCATTTGGTCTTGAATGATGTGTTCTTAAAGAAGTCTTCTGAGGGATGCCTTAAATAATGAAAGAACAGATGCCTCAACAAATAAAACACCATATTTTTAAGCACTAGGTAATGAAGTATCTGAAAATGTTATTCTCTGTTGCAGAAATCCTCTGTGCTTTTCTAAGAAATAGCGTTTTGCAATAGCTTTGTAATCCTGTAGGACTCCAAGCAAAAGGAACATTTTGGAAGTGATTTTAAAAAAAATAATTTTCCTACTTAAAAATATGATGTTAAAAAAAAAAGCACATAAGAGAAGACACAAAGCAACAGAGTAGAAGTGCTACATGAGCCCTCTCAGTGTGATATTAAACCTTTCCTTGAACTTGTTCTCCTTACCAAGCTCTTCTCACTACCTGTGGCCAGGCAGGGAACATGGGGTGAGTCTCCAGCCAGCTGTGCTGACATGCTGAGGGCAGATGTATCCCATGACTGCATCCACTGAGGGCTTCCCAAGCTCTCTGTGTGATGGGGGCTGCAAGGTGCTCTGTGCCTCTGAAACGCTGATGTGCTGATACCACACCACAGCCAAGCCCCTGGATGGTAGCTTGATCATCTTGGGGTTTTGCCATTTTTAATTTGTTTTCTTAGTCAGAGGAAAAGATCTGAGAAAGGATTTCATTTTTTCAGACACCGATGTGCTGGAGCTGACCTGCTCTCCTGGTACTAGAGGGAGCTCCAAACTGGAAGCTGTGGCAGCCAGCATGAGCAATTGAGGCCAGCTCAGCGACCAGGTGAGTTAGTCAGGGACCAGCGTCACTCTCATGCAGATTCATAGCTCCCACACAGTTTAGAGGATGGGTTGACCTTACTTCACATGTGCCTGCAAAAATAGTGGGGACAGACATTTTGCTCCACACCCTCACTGCTATGTTCCTGAGCAGCTTTCAGGCCAAGTGAAGAGCAGAGAACACATTTTTACCACAAGCTTTAAACTCTGTGGAAGAGCATTTGGTCTTCTTCTGTAAGAGCTGCCTACCCTTCAACCTCCAAAGGACCATAGCACTGCTTTCCAGTTAGGATAATGACTATCATTTCAGCCTCACAGGATGTTGATTCAGCAGGGTCATTATGCCTTTTTCCTCCGTTGACTTCTTGTTAGAACAGTGAACAGCAGGCACTCAGATGTGGAGAGAGGGTGGAGGAGGAAAGATAAACAGCTTTGGTCTAGTCCAGAATAAAAATAACTATATGAGAAACTAGACAGGTAGAGGGTAAGAGAAGAAAAGCAGCTACCAGGCAGTATATAGAGGGCATTTCACATTTAACTTTTCTCCAGCTATGAAAATGACTGTGAACTTTGTGATAATTTCATTATTAACCTCTTAATTAGATATGAATTTGCCCAGGCAAAATGCGCTGAGAGTTCTTTTCTGGACACAGAGGCCTCCAAAGCTCAATGTACAGCATATCAGGTAATGAAACCCGGAGTTGGTTGCTTTTGTTGACTCGTTTTCTGGCAGTGAGCTTTGTCCCTTCCTCTCTCTCATTTATTGCCACAGCTACAAGGGATAAGCAGAATGAGTTTCTGGAAATTGTTTCCAACCATAGCTTAGGTCTTTTTATCAGGCTCCTGGTACCTGACTTGAAATGTTTAGAATTCAGCCAGCAGTTACACAGGATCTTTTCTTCATGTGTTCCCATGGAAAAGTCATGTAGACATGTATGGTTCATAATGCATCCAGGGAGAATATGCTTGTATCATAGATCCCAGCTGTGCTTTAAAAAAAGAAAACTATACATGCATGAATGCCATTCAGATGGTTGCCAGGAAATTGTGCTGATAAAGAGAAACCATGGGGAGTACAAACAAAATGTGCAGTATAGAAAGTCCAGCTGAAGATAGAAAGTTATTGCTTAGAAGAGGCTTGTGTCCACTAAGGATTGATAATTTCTGTAATAAGACAAAATCTGCGCAGATGTACTTGGAAATCCCAGGCTCAGCTACACTCACTTCTTTTCTGAATTAGAAAAATGTGCCCTAAAAAAAGGAAAAAAATACAAATCCATTAAAATTTTGACTCTGCTATTATAACAGGTGTACCAGTCTGCTTATGTCTCACTCCTGTATTTCAAGGGATCAACAAAACCCATGCCCTCAATTAAAACTATTTTTAACATAATTAGCAAAGTGCACACAAGTATCCATTCAGCTGTCAAAGCAAGGCCATGTTCTGACTCACCTGGTGCCTGAGGCACGTGGGCATCCGGTGTGCAGTGAGGTGTGCTTCCAAGCCTGCTGTGGCATGGCAGATGTGATTGATAAAAAAAATCTGTGCCAGTTGACTGAAGCCTGGAGGAATGACTGCTGGACTTCCCACAGCCACCTTGGGCAGCACGTGCGGTGAACGGCCCTCAGGAGAGCCTCACCAGCTCCTGAGTGCTGCAGGGGCAGACAAGCCTGGCAGGGCACTGCAGGGGCCTGCAGTGGCTCCCCAAGAGCAAGGCCACAGCCCCCACTACTTCTGTTCCAGTCTCTCCACTAGTACAATGCTAGCTGTGTGAACACCTATCCTCACTAGCTGTGGCCTGGCCCACACATTTGTGCATTAGTCAGCTTGTGGAGGGACATAAATGATGTTACAACCCTATTAAATTTCCACCAAAAGCAGGACCTGTCTTTGTTGTCCATTTTTCAGTGGCAGGGGATCAGAACGCTATGCGGTAGCTGCTGAATGGAAACGTGTTGTGCTTCCTGCTGGCTACGTGGAGGTTATGAGGGAGGGTACACATCAAGTACTGGGAAAAAACTCCGCCTGGACACTGCCTGGGGCTGGTGAACTCGCCACCATCACAGCTTTGGCTGGTCAGACAAGCCACGACATGTTACCCAGGCTAGTCCACAGGGGTCCTTTCAAGCTTAGGTCTAACAGAATCTGGCTCCATTTACACACAGGACCAAATGGTTTGACAGTCTCAAAAGCCCATCGTGGGACTCCAGTGTTGCATGAACTCTGTCATTTTTAGAGCATAGTTATCTGGGACCTTAGATGTGGGTAGAGACAAGAGCAGCACCATGCAGATAGGAGAAGGCTGTCTCCCATTGACTGGAGAGGTGCCGGGGCTGGCAGGCACACAGAGATTGGATGTTGGATACTCCTACTTGCAAGGGGACTCCAGAGCTGAAAACCACATGATAGGAAAGCATTTGACTGAGCTGGTACTTAAGTAAGAGATGCCAAATCCTTGTTCCCTTTTGTATGAGTTATTTATGTTCCATTGTTCTCCCTAATTACTGCTCTCTGGAAATACCTACCACAGGATGAAATTGCCATTGAACTCTGTGAGGAATGATAAAGGCTTCCCTTAGAGCAATCACTTTATACCTTTCCCAGTTTTGGGCCCATAAACCTTTTGCAGTGAGTGGGGGTGCAGATATCTACAAACTTCATCTTGTTGGCAGTGGGCTTAAGGGGTTTGTGAAAGGTAGTCGAGAAGAGCTGCTTTCCACAAATGTCTTAAAAGTACTTGCAAAGGCTCACTGAGCAGAGGCTGAAAGCTGCTGCCTGACTGCTCTAAGATCACCCAGAGGCCTGTTCAGTGTAGAAGGGTTGGGTTGGGCAATGTTATGTTGGGCCTGGTTAGGTTAGAGAGAGCTCCTTACTGTTACAGGCACAGAAAGGGATCACAAGATAGGTTTTTCAGCATGTGTCTAAGCTACTGTCCTTCACTTGTCCTCCCTCTGGCAGCATAAGCAAGAGCATACAAACTAACACCATCTTCACTCCCAGACTGTTGTGCAATGGAAAGCAGGGAGGCTGTTATTTTCCAGGTTCTGCCCTCACAGAAGAGATCTTGCAGCTTTCTATGGGGCTAAACATCACATGGGAACAATGCCACTGCATCGCTTGGCTGATGTCTCCCTGAATGTTCTTGTGTGTTTAGGCCAGCTCTGCACAGGCTGCACGGATGGCACTCAGCACACAGGCTGGCCCTGGCCCAGGGACCTGAAAGCAGAGATGCTTGCAAACCCCTCTCGGCTGAGCTGGTGTTCCCAATGGCCTGCTGTCTAACCTCCCCCCGCTCTCCAAGAGTATGTAGGTCACTGTTCACATTGTTTTCCTCTGAGCCTCGGCTGCTCCTGTATTACCACTTTGTTTGCAATTAGCCCGTACTTTTGTAATTGACCTAAATAAGCCTGTTTGTTTCATTTTCCTCCATCCCATGCCTTATGTTTCCAGAGAGCTGTAATTAATAAGAACAATGCAGCATGAATATCTTCTGCAAGCCCAAAGCAGGCAGTGCCCTGGCTGGAGTTAGTCTTGCTCTTGGTGCTCTGCAGAAAGCTGACAATGTAAACTGGAACTCAGGCAGCTTTGGATTTTGCCTGGAGAAAAACATGGCATGGCAGATCTTACAGCTTGACTGTGCTGTATGGCCTCCACAGATGCCTTTTATTATTACTACTGTTAGCAAAATTAAAGAACTAGAGCAAAACTGTGAGCAAGCAAATATGAAAGTCCCTCTGATGGCAAGTGATGTCAAAGCATTATATTGCAAGCCATGAAACCCACCCATTTTTATCAGTTTTCGCAGCTGCTCGCTTTGTCTCCCACCATCACACTTAGCCCAGTGATGATGTTCTAAATTTCCTCTCATGTCACAACCCTGCCCTCCCCATGTGGTCTGAAGTGTGAATGCTGGAAAATCAAATGCAACAGAGCATTCAAGTCACCCCACTCAATCTCTCATGCTGTTGGGCAATACTCAGCTGGATGGGTTTCAGGCACTGCTTTTTGCCTCAGTTTCCCCATCTGTTCTCATGAACTCCTGCTTGGAGGGTAACATCTCATCAATGTTTCATTTACTTGCACGACTTTTCGCCTTTCACATCCTTAAAAGACAAAAGTAAACATCAAAACAAAACCTTGCAAGAGAGCTTTTTCCAAATCTTCCTGTTGTGTTCCCGACCCTCCCGCAGAGATTTCTGCTGCTTCCCACTGGGAAGCTCAGATGGGCACTGGGTGCCCATCTCTGTGTCCCCCTCCTGCAGGCAGGGCTGTGTCGGGGTCTGTATGTCAGGTTGGCACAGAGGTCAGTACCGAGGCCCACAGGGGTTCTTACAGAGCCTGTAGAATAGGGCTTAGCACTGTGGCATCCCTGAACACCAAGCTCCATCCTCTCACCTCAGAGATGCTGGAGGAAGGCACAGGGAATGAAATGCAAAATACATGTCATGCTGTTTGGAAACCAAATACCAGAAATGCTGGCACTGCATCTATTTGTAGTTTTCCTGACCCATTGCCGGTGTCCTGCCCAGCCCTACCTGGGAGTTTGCAGTCAATGTCAGTCCCTTTGCTTGTGTTTGGTTCTCTAGAAAGACTCTGAGAGGACTTTGGTAGGTGTTACAGGCAAAGCACAGCTCAGTCCCAGGGGAGACTGTCCAGCAAGCAGGGAGACGACATGGAGATAAGCACAACAAGAGCTGTGGCACTTGGTTGTGGAACTGGGGTTTTCCAATAAGCCTAAATTTTGTACCCAGCTCCAACTTAATTTCCTTGGTAAGTAGGGCAACAAATTACCATAAACCCCTTATTAAATCCCTTCTGTTTAACCTCTTGCTCCTTGACACAGACTTTGAGATCCGGGTTTCCCCCTTCTTCTGTAACATACCTTGGCTTGCAAAATTCACCACGCAGAACAAAATCTGACCTTTCCACTCCCCATGGCAACCATAATTCAATTAAACAAGACAAACCTTGGACAGCGGTTGGTCCTTGCACAGGACGTGGTATACTAAATACAATACCAGCAGGAGGAGAGTGAAACACAAAACTCATGAAACAATCCTGTTAAAAGAGAGTTGGAAAGTGGGTGCCCTTCAGGACAAGGACACACACAAACACACACGCTCTCTCCTTTCCTTGGTCCAGCACACTTTACATAGATGACAACAAATAGGAAGGACTGGGATTTATGGCAACATTTGCATGCTTGTAAGTCTATCTGAAGAGCATTCGAGTGCATATTTAACTTGTATGGATGGATGCATTTGTTCCCATTGCTAATGTGCAAATATCAGTCTGACTAGGGATGCTCTCCTTAAGCAGTGACAATGTGGGCAGAAAATAAATGTCCAGTACAAGAAAACACAGCCCATCAGTCATCTGGCAGGATGACTGACTTAGAGGGAAATATAAAAGTATAGCCAGATCACACTCTCATGGTGGTGAAAAATTAGAGAACACAGTAACTAATTACCAAAGTCACAGCAAACCCAAATATTATTCCCAGAATGACTAGAATTAGGAAGGCTAGAAGGCTGGTAGCAACAGCCTAGAAATGTTGCCCAGGAAGAGGCACTATCTCCATCCCTTGAGGTTTTTAAGTCCTGGATGCAGAATGACCTGACCAGCCTGGTTTGATCTCATGACTGCCCCTGCCCTGGGCAGGGGGCTGGACTACAGATCTCCAGAGGGCCTTTCCTATGTGCATTTTCCTACGATCCTACGAGTGCCTATGATTTGGCATACAGAGAACGCAGCTACTGATATTGCCATGACAACAAACTGGGTTTCTGCTGGTGTTGCAGCTTCCTGCAAAAAGAAGAGCGCATGCTTCCTTAAGAGAAATGCTCACAAAACCCCCAAGATTTATAGCGCTAGATTCATTCGAGCTTTGCTTTCAATCTAATGAAAGAATTAATAGGTTATCAGCCTGTTGCACAGTTCATTTCTGCTTCTGTTTCAATTTTTTTTTTAAGATAGTGAAGAGAAAATTACATGCAATCTTGCAAAAAGAAGATAATTACATCCTCCCCCTTGGGGAGACAACCAAAATGGCTTCAGCAAATACTCCCAGTGCCAGTGGGAGGCAGCCAGTCAGCAGCCAGGGCCAGCTGCATGTGGCTCAGCACAGCCAGCCCAGTGCTGTAAAGCATATTCCTTCACCATTTGCCCTGTGGTCTTCCTAAATAAAAGCACATGAAGCAAAACGCTTCCAATGTTTTGCTCAAATACTGCAAATGAAATCTCAGCTGCAGTAACTGGGAGTTGAAAACTGGGCATTGGGCAGACTCAAGGCAGTGGCACTGCTGCGGCCAGTCACACACCCAGGGGTGGCGGCAGGGCTGTGTGACCCATGGGGGACACACTGTGCTGGCCTGCCCGAAGCCCCTGCAGGCTCCTGAGACAGCAGGCAGAGGATGGGGATGTGGGACTACCACAGCTTCTGCCCTGGCAGAGCCCATGGGGGAGCTTGGAGACACGAGAGCACTGGGGCCTGGGGCGACGCAGCTGCAGCAACAGCTCTGTGTCCAGCCACACAAGGGCTCTGCTCTCTGCCACGTCCGCCCCACACCCGGGTGACAGCAGCACAGAGCACCTTCAGAGACAGAGGACTGCTTGGTTTCCTGCACACTTTCCCCTTGCCCTGTCTACCTCTCAGCCAGAGTCAAGGATCCAGCCCCCTGGGACCCACCTTCAGCCAGGAATAACTTCTGACAAGGCAATTTTATTAGGTCACCAATGCCGCTGGCTTTTTCCTTTGGCAGTTAAGCTTTTCTTCCTCACCCTGTGAAAATCAAGTTTTCTTTCAAACATGAATGTGCCCCTTGTAAGCTGATCTGCAATATAATTATTTTCTCCCTTGCTCAGCAAACTTTGTGAAACTGGACATTTTCTCCATCAAAGCCAGACAATGAGGCCTTGTCTACACTGGAGCACAGTAGTAACAATTCCCACTGTGGCTGCCATCAGTTCAGCTCGCCTGGTGGGAGCCGTTTATTAAAATTTCTTCCTGAAGGCTAAGCCTCCCGAGGTCAAGTTGACTGCCCCACATGTCAGAGCCACAAAACATTAGTGGGGTGAGATTTTTTTGCCGTGGACATTCAAAAGCTGAGGAAGCCAATTCAAAGCTTTGCAAAAGCAGTCATGAGCTGTGAGTCTGATTCAGACGTTTTTTAAAACTAAGTAGCCATTGTAATCTAGAAGTGCAGAAACTGCTTGGGGAGCAGGAGTTAATCATTGTAATTGCAAAAGGTTTGCCAGCACCTCCTTTTTCTGTCGTGCTTTTATAGCTAGCCACCTTAACAGAAGTTAAAACACAATCATCTCAGATCTACACCATTAAAAAAGGTATTGAAATAACCAGAGCAGGAGAATTATACTGCTGTATTATACATCTCATATATGGAAACCTTCACATGCGTTTGAAGTTTGCTGAAGCTTGGCCCATCTGAAGTTATCCAGCCCCATAACCTGTCTCCCCATTAGAGAGGCCACACCATTGCCTCCCACACACCCCAAACCCAGCCAGCCCCGGCCAAGCCAGCAGCTGCCCCCACCCTGAATCCAAGGGGCACGTGCTGTGGGGCTCCCACCGGCCCCCATCCCAGTGTCCTGCTCCCACAAAGGGCTGCCCAGGCAGGGGGAACCTTGTCCATGCCCTGCTGCCTTTCCAAGGCAGAGCATACAAACGTAGCTCCAGCCAGGCCCCAAAGGGACACTAAAAGTTGATCAAATCATGTTTTACTCTAGCTACATAACATTTTATAGTAACATCCAGGTCTAGCACATCTCCGAAATAAGGCACAGCATTAGCTCACACCTTTTCAAAGCTCAGCGCTGCCCGTGCCTCAGGCTTAGGCAGGGACAGACAAGGCTGTCTAACCAAGAACTGTGCCCCCATGGGGCCATAGGGGGCCATGGAGGCCAAGGGCTCGTGTGGCCGAGGACAGCACAGCTTCACCTGTGCCAAGCAACAAGCAGCTCCTGCAGGAACAGGCAGCTTTAGCTGCTATTTACACAAACAGCTCCAGCCTTCATTGGATACCAAAAGAAACCAGACACCTTGTCTCCACTGAGGTTTTTCCTTCAGGAGAAAAGAAACTCAGCAAGGAATTCCAGGATCCCTTCAAAAATTTTATTGCTGTTTTAGGACACCTGAGGCTAGAACATATTTTGTGAATAAAACAGTACAGCTGGCAAGCCCTCAGTCATGCAGAGGGCAGGGTTAGCCAGAGGGGAGCAGAGAGGGATTGGCGTGACACTGCTGCTCTTCAGAAGAGAAAACCCAGCACGTGCTTAGCAGTTGCCTTGGTGCCAGAAGGCGAGTGTAGCCACAAGCCTGGGTCTGAGGTGCTGGTGTGTGTGTGTCATGGCAGGCCAGGGTGCAGTGCGGGAAGCAGCAGGGGCTAGGCCCCTTTTCCTTACACAGAGGACGGGGCTCAGAGGTCCACACCGGACCAGGCAGAAGGACTGGTGGAAGAAGGGGAGAAAGAGGAGCACCTGCCCCTCAGGCCAAGAGCAGCTTGTGCAGCTCCTGCAAGATGGTCTGGCACACAGGGCACTGTGAAGGCAGCAATGGATTGAGTGGTGCAGGAGCTGGCAGCAGTTTCCCCCATTGCTTCTGCCAAACTACTCAGTCAGCTCCAGCGCAGACCCACCCTTCTCCTCTCGCTGTTGCAGGAAATCCTGGCCAGGCACTGAAATGGAGGCTACAGCGCCACGTGCTGCTGCAACAGCCTTCAGTGGACAGTGCTGTGCTGTCCTAAAAACACCTGTAAAGCTCTTATTGTCCTGCTAATGGGCTTCTTGTTAAACAGAACAGTCAAGTAGCTACAAATCAAACAAGTCTTGATCATATTTTCACACTGCAGAAGGTCCAGGGGAAGGGCGGGCATCATCAGTCATCCCATCCCCATGGGCTGAAAATACACTGTGCTATTCCATAAACCAGCGAGTTTGTGTCATGCATTCATCCTCCCTTATGGTTTTTTATGCAGATTTGGTCCAGCACAGTTTAAAAAACAAACTCCACTGGATCCCAAAGTCCAGAGATCCGAAGTCCATTTTCCAGGTCTAGTGGCACCTCAGGGGCATAGAGTTCTATATCCTTGCAGTGCTCAGTAGCCTCAGCTGCAAACTAGAGCCCACTGCTCATGTAAGCTCTGCAGACCCACGTGAGCCTACAGACCTTGCCCAGAAGCTTCGTGCCCTACAGCCCTGTGCCCTGAAGAAGCCAGGGAAGAGCTGCACACCCGCAGGTTTTGCTGCTTTGCTGGGGGCAGCCACAGCCCTGCCCCAGCAGGCCCGGGGTTTGACCAGAGGGACAGACCAGCAAGAGCTGGGCAGGCTGTTTCATACAGCTGTTGTCTAAGGAGTTAATCGGTGCTGAAAGCCGCTAAAAATGGCACACAGCTTATGTCTGCGTATCTTTTTTTAGCTGCTATTTAATTGCCTGGTTTCAGCTCACGAGGCACAGTGCGCTGCGGCACTTGCCAGGGGCACCGCTCTGCGCCACGTGGGGGAACTACAGGGAGCCCTGCGCTCACCAGGGACGGGAAAGGAAGTCAAAGGCAGCAGGAAAGCCTGTCTCCTCCTCCTCGGAGCTGGTCCCAGCAGGCTGGCAGAGACTGAGCCCTGCTCTTGCAGCACAGCAGCCCTCCCACCTACACCCACGCAGCTGTGACTGCCCATTGATACGCCCCCATCACATCCACGTCTTACACCGGCAGGGATCCTGCTCCGCCCAGCAGCTACTCCCATGCTGAGAGCTGAGGAATGAGGGATGCAGAGACAGCTGGGTGAAATGTTGCCTTCGGGTTCAAGTCACTCCACTCTGATTTCCAGCATCTGCTTTTCACTAGAGAGCCAGGTGCAACAGCTGTAACCTCGAGGAACCACAGTCCTGTATGCTGACAGCCCTACAAAGAGAGGGAACCCTCGCAAGAGCAAGATGAACCAGTAAGTGACCACCATTAAAACACGGCGAGGTCTTTTTCAGGACATTCCCAAACACACCAACACAGGCCAGACAGCCCAGGCTGCTGGGCTGGATGCATAATTGGATTAGACAGACACAACCATAGGTCCCGAAGGCCTCACTGGCATCGGGATGTGCTCACGCTGTCGAGTGTGCGGGAGGTGGCGTGGCTGGAAGCCTGGGGCAAAGGGGTTTCCAGCTGCTTCAAACACTGCACAGGAGGTTTGTCCTGGCAGCCTGTGAGGCCCAGGTGGCTGGTCAGGAGGACACACTGAGGCTTTCCTCTTCATCAGAAAAGACTCAGACAAGTGGAGACTAAATCCTTCTAGGGGTACAATTCTCTTCACAGAATGAAAAGCTCTCACCTGTCACACACCTCCAACTGCCAAGAGACACAAGATGGACAACTAAAGTGTGGGCTGAGGCAACACAAAATCCAAATGAACAGGAACAGCCAAGTACACCGTGGTGTAGTGATGCCTTCTTAGGCTGTAGCAGCAGTTAAAAGGGGAGAAAGATGAGGCACTGAGCTTAAGTGACAACAAAAGGCATTACAATTCCTCCACTACCATGACCCCAAATGACAGTTAGTAATTTAGATTCCATTCATTGTCAATTATGCACAAACTGGTCCTGCACATTTTTGGATTGCATTTATGGACACAAATCTGGCTTTAGCATCAGTTATTGCACAGGCTCCCTGTAACTCTTCATTGTCAACAGAGTTAATTTGTACCACCATCTGCATCTCCAAGAACACGATGAATATGCTGGAAAACACAGATCCCCAGCACAGATTGTTGGCCTCTATTGGAAAGTTCTTTCCATTGCAAGCCTGACTGGATATACTTCATGCTTATATTTCTCTATTCCAAGAAGTAACTTTAGCCTTTAAAATAAGGAGTAATAGGATGAGGCCTTGCTGAAGGGTTTCCTGAGAAATTAAAAAAACTATGTTGACTGTGACAACCATTTTTATTCATTCTTTCCTGTAAGGTCTGATGTTCCTCTTTAAATAAAAATAAATACTGTGACATCTCTTCTCCAGTCAATTGCTTACCCTCATGTGCAGTGTTTCTTTTCAATGTATTTTCTTGTATTTTCTCTTCTCAGGTCTGTAAGACTAACTTCTCATTTGTAGATATCTACTAACGAAGAAAAAAATACCACCCAAAAATATCCCTGAGAAACCAAAACCAAACAAAAAAACCCCCAAAACAAACAAACAAAAAACCAAACCAAAAACCAACAAAAAAACCACCAAAAAACCCCCCAACAACAAACCCCAAATGAACTGCCACACACTTGCAAGTGTGTTATCTTCCATTTAGTGCATAGGGAATCAATAGACAGCTACTCGTTACAGCCATTTTACCTATTTCATTTTAAAAAGTCTCCCTCCTCTGACACTTCACTTGAAGACAGATCTGCAAACCTGTTCCCATTAGGACAGCCCTTGTGTTCAACTTCTCTAAAGTAAACAGATACAAAGGATAAACCCAGACTTGGGGTTGGGGTAAGGAATCTGGAGAATGCTTTTCTGTGGGCTTAATCTCTCAGTTCTTGGGTTTTTTTTCTTTTTATGTTAATAAAATGTTAACCCCCCCCCCTTGGCTTCCTGCTCAGGATGCATCTCATCAAAAATAAAGTCCCTTTGGTACCTTTTCTGCACGCAGCAAGTCAAAATCCCCTCTTATAAGCGATGACATTTCCTGCATACTGCTAAGACTAAAGGGAGAAATCTCCAAGATGTTTGATTACTTGAACCGAAACCCAGATGTTTGTGCTGCCAAAACTTCTGCCTCAGAGCATTCGTGTGTCACTTGCTCCGGGTCCAATGCCACGTGTCACCAACAGCACACCACCATGTCATTTCTGCTCCCTCTCTCTCTCTGGAACAAACTTCCAAAGCCAGTTTCTAGTTGACCTTGATTGGTTTATTTTAGTTTTACACTTTGTCCCTCACATACAGGTAAGAGGCTTGTACTGTTAGATTTCTACAAAAATATCAATTTTTCAAAAGCAAAAAAGAGGGAAAGATATATTTTAATATATAAAAGGAAAAAAGCTAAATCTGACATTTCATTATATTCTTAAAAACATTCCAGTCTATTTACAGATGTGTAAAAAAACAAAGAAAATCTCCAGGTCTCTTGGTCTAGCGAGAGCGTGCGCCTTGCAGGGGTTTCCTTGGTTCTCCTGTTTCCAAAATCTTCTCATTAGGTGACATATTCTATGATTATTGCCTCTAATGACAGCATACATAATTTTTTAAATGCTCGGGAGCTTAAGGGAAGAGCAAAGAGTCAGCATTTAAATTCATAGCAAAATTATTGTGCTGCAGACACGAGACAGTGAAACAAGCAAAACCCAAGAGCATTTCGAACGTGCTTTGTTGGCTGGTAGAACCCATCAAAGATATTTCTTGGAATCGCACCAAATGCCACCTTTTACAGCCAGACTGGGGGGGGGCTGTTCTTAAGTTAATTTACTAATAACATTTAGGGACCAAAAGGTTTTGCTGTCATCTTGACACAGTACATTTTTACTGCAGTAAAAATTTTTTACTGCCCAGTGCCAAACAGTAAATTCACACCCAGAAATTTTACACTACCAGATAATGAACAGAACATCCTCTAAAGTACAGCATTCATTTTAGATCATGTGTGATCGGCTATCATGTTATAGCCTTCTCTGTCCCACAGAGAGCACACAATTCTCTGTGCTAATTAAAATTGGCTGTTTGGAACCATAAAAGGATGAGGTGCAGAAACAAGGGTCAGTGATTAGGAATTTAAAAGTAATCACAGCACAAGTCTTGTTGCTGTTTCTCGCACAAGAATGAAATCTATTGGCAAAACAAACTGCCACAAGTTAAAAAAATAAGCAACTTCAGCCTATTGGAAATGCTCAGAACCAGATTCCCAGGTAAATACATTTAAGTCTGATGTAGTGCTAGTAAAATAATTTAGTTACTCCAGATTTCTACTAGTTTAAAATAAGGTTAAAATTCCTTAATAAGCAATGTCTGTCTAAGTACTTACTGGCATCGTAAATGCCCTTTCCTAAGGCAGTCAGTGACAACTGTAAGACCCTGCAGGACTCTCATAATGACCTAAACTCTCTTTTCCAAATCACTAACGCCAGACTTGTATGAAATATTAGAATAGTAAAAATGCAAAAGGCAATAGAGAGTTGTGTGTAACTACTTTAAAACACACTGTTTAGAATGGCCAGGTGAAAAATCTTTTCTATGTTGTCTCTGGAGTAACTTTACACACACTGATCTTGAAGGGCTTCTCTCCTCTGTGGCATAATATAAATAATAAAAAGATGAGGAAACACCCAAGGTAACGTATATTCCCTGATGGATCTAACCTAGACACGGATCCAGTAGATGCAGCATACTGAACAGGGTGTATGGTTGTACAAACATTGCTCCCTAACTGTGGAAGAACATCACTCACAACACCTGCACAACCGCAGTACTGGAAGGATGAAATTTCTGGATTACTGCATCACCAAAGATGGGGAATTTGGAGGGCCGGGGGTGATCCCAGCTGCTGTTGCTGGAACACTTAAGACATGGAATTACATTCCTAAACATAACACAGAATGCACCATCAAATTCTGAATAATTTTCGATTTTCACGGCAACATTTTTTACCTTTTCGGAGCAGATAAGAAGCCCCCCAAGCGCACCGTAACTTATATTTACAAACTTGATAGGAAAAGATTGTGTATACACTCATTAACAAATCATCTCTCCGAGGCTGAAAACTTCATTTGTCAAGAAAACTATGAAAACAGAAATTGTGTACAAAAATATAAATATCTTTACAGTCTGCAGGCCCCTCACATCCAACAGCTGAATAGTGAAGAGCAGCTACAGGTTATTGAGTAAGCAGTGGCAGAGAAGAATAAAAAATACATCTTGTGATTCAATACTGCCCTATTTCCCTGGTAATGAGCATTTTTGTTGACTTTTTTGCTATACACAGCTTGTGCAAATGCAGTGAGAAACCTCTGAGTACCTTTCCTGAATTTATAAAGAAATGAAAGGTTTGGAAAGCTATATACATATTTTCATATTTACATTCACATGTACACCTCGCTCACTTATGCCAGGCTACAAGACTCCTGAAAGCATTCTGCGTTTTCACAAAGCAATACTTGGTATTAACATTCCCAGCCACCACATACATCTTGAAGAATGACAGAAGGAAAGAAAATAGGACCTGGGAAAACACTCGAGCTACTTCAGCAATGTATTTAAAGACGTAGCAATAGGATGCCCACATTTTCTTTCAACTCTCTGCAATTTTTCCTTACAGATGTCCTAAGCATCAAAGGGGGAAGTATCTGTGTGGGGGCAGGAGGTGAAAGTGAGGACAGGATTATTAAAGTTAACATGCTGTCCTACTTCCAATTACATTGGGAAATGTATTTTTCTTCCCCAAGCAGTGAGAGTTATAAATGTTTATTAAAATTTTCTGTGCATAAGCTCTTAAAAAGTCTCTGCCAGAGAACTATCTAGCACCAAAGAAAAAGCCTTTTCACTTCAGCCCTCTGCAGTCTCAGATTTCCCTTCTGCTGCTCTAGGTATCAATTTCGAGAGTAACTACAACCTGATTAATTTCTGCACATTTATCATATTCCGCAAATATTAAAACAAGCAAATGTGAACAATGCCATTTCTGCATAGATAATTTGCCTGGTACAAAAACAATTAGTCTGTATTTTTTTCCCCAACATGACAGCTGCCTCCCTACTCAGGAGAGAAAAAAAATCTCTTTCAACAGCCTCACTTTCTCAGTCCCTTGACAAACTATTTCTGTGAAGAACCCAATTTTGGAAGGATACCATCTGCCCAGCAATGGTTATAGAGCATCTTTTTTGTCTTGAGAAGGGGAAGGAGAACACCCAGAATACAACAGTGAGGTAAAAATACATCAACATGCTTAAAGTCTCACAACACTTATTTGTCAGTTTGGGGCCTGCCCCTCAGATGAACACAGTGCTGATTCCACACAGAAAACACGTGTTGCAGACAATGGAGGCTGCTGAACAATGACACCGGCTCACACTGCTCTAGATCTCTGTTCCAGTCTGATAACAAGTATCTGCACTTATTTGCCTGCTGAATTTGAAGGCAAGGTCCCAGTAGTATTCAACTTCGCAACCACAGGTGCTAATGTGGGCATCACTTTGTTATCTTGTCCTTCTGGAAGAGTTGCAGGTAATGAATTTTTTGCCCCACAAGGTGCCAGTTTTGCAACTACAGGTGCCAGTAAGGGCATCACTTTATTACTCTGCCCTTCCGAGTCCACTGGCAGACTTGCCACTTTCAAACCAAGCGGTGCCAGCTTGGGCATGGGCCTCCACGATGTGTCAGCATTACTGGCTTCGGGATTAGTCTTCATCTGCAAAACTGGTGGAGTCACATTAGCGGCATCTGACAAGGCTGTTACTGTTTTGCCATTCCCACCACTGGTTACGGACAGATTGGAAAGTGGATTCTTCACTTCACTACCTATCACTATCTTTAAGACATCTGCCTCAGATGAAGGCTCCCCGGAGTTCTTGTCCCCATCGCTGAGGTCATCATCTTCCAGGTGCAGCAGGAGAGGGCTTAAAGAGCCACCACCTTCTGGAACTTCAGAAAGGTCCTTAAAACTGCCTCCCAAATGGCCAAACTGGAAGGAAGACCCGTCTGCAGCGGAGAGATCACTGGCTGTTCCCTGACGAGCTTCTGCATCCTTACGAGAGAAATCTGAGCTGAGGGTGCTGGGCAGCTCTGGCATGGCTGAAGCATCATCGTTCAGCTGCTGGTTGAGGAAGGTGATTTCATTGAGCAGTGAAGTGAGGGTTTCATCCGTGTCATCACTCTCCTCAATGCTGCTCAGTATCTCACTTGTATCCAGGTCCGCTTCCTCCATTGCCGATGCTACTTTCCTCAATTCCATTTCTATCCTGGAATCTTTGATCTGCAGCTTGCGGAATGACAATTCTTTGCACTTTAATCTTTCCCCTCCAGAATCACCATCTTTCCTCCTGGCTTGGCTTCCTACAAACTCACCAATGCAGAGCTTTTTGCTGAAGGACTCTGGAGGTTCCTTTTTACATGGTACATTCCAGAGTTGTGGAAGGCCATCTTTATTTTCAAAGAAAACTTTTGTTGGACCTGCGGTATTTCTTCCATCTGCGCCACTGTCTCCCAGGCATGGATTGGCTTTTTCTTCTGAAAGGACACTCTCAGTCTTCATAGTTTCAATGGGTGCTACAGCCAAGGATTGCTCGGAAGCTGGAGTACTTGCAGCTGCTGTTACATTAGAATTTTTGTTTCGGTTCGCGTTTAGATTCATGCTTGCTTCAGCAGCCAGTGATGTTACATTAACAATCTTAGGCATCATGAATGAATCTTCGCTTTCTGCAAAACCACACAAAGCAGCATCCATCAGGATTCATGTTAACTGCAAGGTAATTCCTAACTAAGTATAATTTGCTCACTTTCAGGTCTTCCTCAAGTAAACTGCAATTTAAACTGCTTACACAGCTCTGGTTAAGTGAAGCTTTAACACACCAATAGTTTAATTTTCAACTTGTGGAACAAGAGCAAGCTCCAGTGCAACTAACTGCAATGCTTACAGTTCTGATGGTGGTGCACGAAGCACAGAATGAGAATTTTCCCTCTTACTGCTTTTTCATGCTTTGTTTTTATGATCACATCTTGCAGTACTGGTTTTGTGCACTACAGAGGCATTCCAGGGACTAAATGATTACTTATTTTCTGCCTCCAAGCCGTTCCCTGTCAATAGCACTTAATATTTTTTTCCCAGCCCCAAATCTGAAGTGAACTTTCCTTTTTCGTTACGACCAAATGACTACAAGGAAGCAGAAAGTGAGTGGCTTGCTTTTAGCACAACAGATGGCAAGCAGAACCCTGCTGGCAGGAACCACTCCTCAACTAGATCCAATATACAGCACGAGGTCCTGAAAAACAGCCCTCCCATGGGCAGCAGAGCTGGCAGGGTATGGGACGGGGTTGTGCCAGAGTAACAGCCTGGATGTTACAGGCAAAGACTTTCAGCAGCCCCACCACCACTCTGCACTGAAGCTTCCCCAGTAGGATGCATTACACCACAGACACATCCCAGTATCCACTTATTCTGACTTTCTTGAGGGCAAGGAGGCTCAGTGAGATGAAGGAAAGTTTAAAAGTTCTAATCCATAATCTCCTAGAGGCCCCTCTAAACTGTTCAAAACCTTTAATAGAGATTATCTTTGAATAGCCAGACAATAACACCTATCATTACTTCCTAGAGAGAAAACAACTCACCTTCAGTTTTGCAAGGATAACGTTCCCTGCACACAAGCACAAAGATCCATGACAAAAAAAGAGCTTACCTGAATGGGGTGCTGTAGATGACACCACTGTTGAGGGCACTGGATTTCCAGCAACAGTTGACAGTGTAATAGGAATGGTAGAGTTAGTAAGGATTCCTTTTACTTGGACAGGAACTGTTGATCCTGGCAGCTGAATCATCACAGAAGTAATACCTTATCCAAGAAAACCAAAACAGGGGATGAAGTGGAAACCAAAGCCTTTCAGATATTCAGATTCAGTACTTTCCGATACTTCAGATACTCCCGGGACACATGAGCTGTGCACTTCAAGGCAAAACTTTACATTATAATAACATCTTAAAGTAGTAGAAACAGAAATGCAGACTGGTTGTGTGATAAGGAATTAATCCCTGTGTTTCCCTAATTTCTGAATAGCAAAAATTTTAACACATTTTACTTAACCTGTTGATAAAACTGATAGTTTGAGTTAATGACATCAAATCTCTCTTATCAGAGTCAAGTTCTACCTCAGTCAAGTTGTAAAAAATCTGAAATATTAAAGCAAAAATTTAGTAACATGTTACTTGATAAACTGCTCTGCACATCTATGAACAGCATTATACTGATTTTCTTTAACATCATCTCACATGATCCTACCTGGCTGTGTTGTCATGGTAGTACCGACCCCTCGAGGCTTTAATTCCGTCTGCAACAGCGTGGAAGGAACAGCTGCCACCTGCCCTGGGACCAGGGGGCTCTTCAGCGTAAGCACCTGCCCCTGTGGAGTCATCACCACACTTGCAGCAGTGAGTGTGAGAGAGGCTGAGGAGTCCTCTGCAAGAAAACAAGTGTGTGAAACACTCATTTATTCTGGCACAGCAACCCTGACGGCAAACAGCACCCTGCGATCCAGCATTAGGTACAGCTCTGGAAGGAGTCATTTTGTTCCTTCCTACATTTATGATGTGAAGGTCTCCACAAATATTGAACACTTCTCTACAAGTTCTCAGCTACAAAAAAAAAAACTCTCCAGTGTCTGACAACTCTGCCATTTAAGAGCAAGCCTCCACCATGTTGAGAGCTAGCTTTTTGAGGAGGGAGGTTTTAAAAACTGAGTCTGTTCTAGCAACTCCAGCATTCTGGGGGTTGAACTTCAGGGTTTGAGTCGGCAGAAAAAGAACCACCTTTGACTCTTAGAAACTACTGCTGGATTGCAGTGAAACTCCCTTAGATCAAAGGACAACTTAGTAAGAATTTACTTCCCATCATTCTGAAACTCTGAAGTCATGTTCACTTGAAGATCTCAGCCATGCTGGTCTCATCCTTACTGAAAGCAAGTGGTTTCCACACCTATCATATGGACATTTCCCGGTCCGATGCACAATTCAGGAGTGAGGCTGCCTGCACAAGCCAGCTGGCATTTTGCCCTCCCACAGGGTGCTGCTTCAATGGCTGTCTCCCCTTGATGCAGAACACGCACCACTTGTAGCCCACCTGTGGCCCGGACTCCTCTCCTGGCAAGGATCAATGGCTTGCCCCTTCTGTTTGTCATCGCTATCGGGGTTGGCTCTCTGGGGGGAGCAGAGGATCCTTGCTGGGTGCTAGCAGTTGAGGGTGCAGCTGGTTTCTGTAGCTCAGGTTCTTTTTTCTTTTTTTGTGCTTCTATTGCTTTTTGTTTAGCATAAATATACTCCAGCTTCTTCAGGACAACCTCCTCTGTCTTTCCTACAGAAAAATTATCAGAGAGTCAGCCTACCTTCAGACTCTCCTTCCAGAACTAAAATGCTGAAGGCAGAACTAATAATCTATTAAGATGACATTATTCAATTACTATAAAACAGATAACCATCATCCCCACCAAGTAAATAGCATACTTAGTATCAGAGGGAAGCAACTACCTATTTATTGCAATTTTTTTTTTCTTTCAGAAACATCCATAGATTTTAGAATTTATCTGCCACTTTGATAAGCAGAAATCACCCTGCACAAGCACAGGCTCTTGCTGAACTGCTGCCTTTCCCTGGTCTTAAAATTAAGAGCCAGATATGGTTAAGGGATAAAGGGGTTTTTACCTTGGTATTTATTTAAGGATCCTTAGAGGTGCACCACTTTGCCAAGGTGGAATGCGCCGAAATGCGCACACACGACAGATCGCGTATACAATTTATAGACCTTGCAAATTAGCATATCTATCAAAGATTCCCCAATGAGAAGCTTAAATGAGTAGCATGATATCTCCCCATCCTGACGAATTCCCCCCTGGATGGGCCTATTTTAGTTTACAGGATGTGTTCTAGAGAGGACCTTGGTTTCTCAGGATAGCGTAGGGCTTTCCGGCCTCCAGCTGTGAGGCCTCCAGGATGTTTGGTCTCCTGGCTTAACAGAATAATAGGACTATGCTAAGTTATCGGGCTTAAAGAATTAGAAGTATGCATGCTAAAAGCACTGAGGATACATAAAATCTATATAAAGGGTATATAAATGTATATAAAAGAAAAGGCAAAAAATCATCATGGCATCAGAACAAGTACTAGTTGAAAACACCCACAAGCTGTGAAAAAATCCTCCCACCTCTCCTAATGATAAACATACGACTACTGGCCAAAATGTTACCTCTACCTGGCATGAAATTTCTTGGACTCATGGACCCTGTTACTCAAATGACATTTGAATGTAAACTCACATACAGTTTACCATTGCCATGAAAATTCTAACCATGAACACAGAGATTTTATAAATAATCTGTTTTCTGCATATGCACACAGTTTAATATGATCAAAGTTCAAGCAACTATACTAGACTGTTTTCTGCCTAGTGTTTATGTTCTAACATCATGGTATATCTTTAATTAAGTCTGTATTTAACTAACTGTCCTGAGAGAGGACTTTTTCCTCATCAAATTTGAGGTCTTCACTAGGAATGCAAAAGATCAGATAACTACTTTGTGAAGTTATTTGCTTCCATTCTCTGCTCAAAAGGCCTCACACATTTCTGAATTACTAGACTTCACTAAAACACTTTTTACTTTTTATAAATAAAATACTTCATATATGCATGAACTGATTCACATAAATACAAAAGATTAAAGTATCTTTCATTTCTACTTTACAGGTATTCTCCTGTTTATATTCCCAGACTGTAAGAAGATTAGAAGAGTATTTTGTTCACACATTTTGGCACTGGTTGAAAATGTGTCACAGCTTTCCTACACTTCCAAATGAGACAGAAAGACACAGTCAGTAAGTACAACATAAAATGTCTGGATGAGCAGCAGCTTAGAATCTACTGCAGTTTTGTTCTGTGTACAGAGCTGACACCTTCTAGCCACTAGGAGCACTGGTTCTTAGGAAAGCAGCACAAGGAGTCATTTGCAAAGCTGTGCGAGGAGTCAAGAGGTTTTGGTACTGACCAAAGACAGCTCTGTGCGACCCCGTGAAGGGCTGAGTAGAAAGGGCATTTCAGGAAGTGACCAATGACAGAAGGAAGTGACACCATCACCATCACCCCACCCTTCCAAAGGAACCCAAGCCTGTGTCTCACAGCACAGAAAGCGTTCTACATTTCCCTTAGGGATGAGGAAAACAAAGGCCATTTTATCAGCATGATGAGCCCATCACTGAGCCAGAGGTCAGCACAACTTTGTTTGGCATCATGAGTCTGAACTTTATGTGAACCAATGATGCACCTGGATCCACCGATTACTCCACCCATTCTCACTCCTAAAAGCCTTTTCTTTCATCATTACAGCTAGTTTGCATCCAAAACCAGTCTCACCTGAAAGCGTGGACACTTTTCGAATCAGACCATCTCGTTTGCGTGTCAGTAATGTCTTCTGTCCAATAAATTTATCTGCCTGATCTGTCAGTCCTTGGATTTCTTCAAAGGCCTAGAATAGTATCAGGGAACTGATTTATAAACCAGTGACACACAAAATAATAATTTTCCTTCCCAGAAACCTTCATGAAGTTTATTTACAAATTTTTGTAATCCTGAGAAAATAGGATTGAGAGAAAGCATGTGAAGTACCATGAATGCCAGTTTTCCCTAAATGCCGGTTGAAGAGTGATAAACATCTTATTTGTCCTTCCTCCAAAGGTCAGCAATTTTTAAGAAAAACCCCAAACTTTTATCTCCGAGTTTCTAGGTACAGCTGATAAGCATAATTATGTGTCTACCACTCATGTTTAGTTTCCTGTCATTTACATCTTAACAATTAAGCTTTTAATGTCAGTATAATGTCTAATGGAATGCTATCTCTCAAGCATTAAAAAAGTAAGCCTTCACTGGATTTAAAAATTTCCTGATGTACATAGTAAACCATTGAAGAACTAAGACATAACCTTCCACGATTCACAAAGAATACAAGGGGAGGGCTAATCCAAAAATATGTGTCCATGTCATCAAGACTAAGCTTTTACGAATACAGATTCTTTCAGGTATTGTTTTATTCTAGAGTCTTGCAGATATGACAGAAGTTCCCTCTCCACTGGGACTCACTTGAAGAGTTCATACTAGCATAATTACTCTGTCCAGATTAAATGATTCTCCTCCTCACTTAAGCTCCAAAATACCTACCTGCTTGAGAATGTAGCATTTGGAAACCTTAGGAAGGTTCTGCAACCCCAAAACTCTCTTCAGCTTGTCAAAGAGACCTCTCATTTCATTACGTCGCCGACGTTCATTTGCCGTGTGTGTCTGGCGGTAATGAGCAAAGGCTTCTGCCTGGGACTTCAGCTTTCTTTTCCAGGTCTGATGCTTCTGCTGGAGAAGTAACCGGATTGACCAGTTTAAGTCAAGAAGGCAACGTAATGGCAGACAATGTTCAAATGCATGTGAGATTTACAGCCTTTCTACAGACACGTGAAGATTCCATGTCATGCTATCCTGCTACTATGTCTTCCTAAAAGTTCAGAATCAGAAGCACAAGCAGTAAGAAATGGAATGCTGACCAAAGAAGTGACCAACATAATCGCATCAACCCTAACGGAAAAGATCATGAGTCCCTTCTGTTCAAAAGGTTTTCTTTTTGCAACACAAGGCTACTTAGATAAACCACAGGATTACAACAAAATCACACATGTTTGAGCCAAGTATTTTTTGTTGTTTGCTTATCAAGAAAGTCTACTAATGAATAAAATAATCACATCAAATACAGGAGACTTGAACCCTTCCCTGGAATTAAACTAGTTTGATTTCCATTTTCTTTCATAGGTTTATATGGGTTGGTGCCAAGAGACATTGTAAGTCAGAATGTGGAAGATGGCATTGACAATTATCACCTCAGACATCCACCAACAAACAGGACATGGCCAAGAGCCTCTGGTTTTGAATTTGCTTGTTTCTAAAAAGACTGCCATACAATAAGCAAAACTACTGATCTCTACAGATTTAAAAGTTTGTTACGTCATCATTACTCTTCCAGGTTTTGTACAACTATGCTATTTATTCAATGGGGAAGTAATTAACTCTGTTTTTTAGACATTTTTAGGCCTTCTTCGAACCCCAGAGCATCAGTGGAAAGACTCCTCAGATTTAGTGATACTATTCCTGAGCCTGCTGGCCTTAGGAGGAATCTGAAGACTTGTCTCCTGAAATCTGGCTCTTGAGAGCTGTTTTGCCCTCACAGGCAGACATGAGCACAGTACAGCTGCATCTGCTCCCGTGTCAGCCGGGGGTTCCTGTCAAGGGAGGGCCTTGCAACGTAAATTCAAGGGCAGAGAGGAGGATACACGGAGAAGGTGAGGCAGACAGAGCATCCTGGAACCCACCCCTGTCTCAGGCAAAGGCATACATCCCAGTCTGCTCTAACAGGTAAGACATACACCAGGTTCCCACCGCACTCAAAGCCCCACCCCACCACAGCAGGAAGCTCTAGAGCTGATGTCAAGTATATCACAGACAGTCATGGACAGAGAAACTGGCGTCAAAGACACCTGAAAATACAGCACAAGATTCTGAAGGACTGCAGTGAGTTTTGGTTCGAAAAGATTCTGTAATATCTTTAACTTGGCTAAATGCATATTTAAACTTCTGTTTTCAGAAATCCTTCATCCGGTGCTGTGCCTCTATAATCCTACATACTGTCTTCTTCAACACATGAAAATATTTCTCATTCATTAAGTGTGCTATAAAAATTATTCATGCCAAGAACACAAAACCTAAGCAAACGCAGTCATAAATAAAAGGTAGCTCTTCCTCCCATAGCTAAAGCTGAATCTCAAACCCACTGATGCCAGCACCAGCCCTTTTGCTTTAAGGAGATTTGGATCGAGCACCTCCCCTCCCAGCACATTTAGTTTCCTGCATTTAATCACAAGTATCTGCAAGGCAGATAAATCACATCAAGAGCTGCATGTGGGATGGAAGTTTATCTTTAAAATGGAGGTGTGATACTAAAAGGAAAGAGGAGAGCAAACATATACCTTTGAATGTTTTTCTGATAATGTTTCATCCGAAGAATTAGGAGGATGGTATCTGGAAGAAAGGTAAAAAGTTTTTCCCAATGCTACTCATCTCATACACTCTATCCTCATTAACTACATTCCAGCAGTCTAGAATTGCTCGTTTTTATGCCTTGAAATTAACTTTTCTTTTATAACTGCATAAAAGCAGGACACTGTTGAGTTTTCTCAAGAAAGTGAACTCTTTTCTCCAATGCCATTGTCCCAGAAATAACTGAGCTGTGCTGAAAGCTGGGAAATTATCTCATAGTGCAAAAGACAAACTATTTCACTGTATGCCAAAGAGAATAAATTCAGCTTGCGACTGTTAGCTGCATAAAGTATCTTTTTAAATTATGTTTTGGTTCTATTTTTAATAAATAGAGACTTATTATAGATGGCAGAGTAACCCCTCCCCCACCAAGAGCCACCAATCAAAATCCTCACATTTATTACTATCCTAATATACAATAACAGCAGCTTCCTCATATCTCAGGAGCTGCAAGAAAACAAAGAAAACACACATTTGAAAATTATTTTTTACAAAACATGACATCTGTTTTTCTCTCTCACTGAAAGATCTTCAAAATTTAAAGCAAAGTCACCACCTAAGGATAAAAGTTGAGCTGTATCTTTAAAGGGGAGAAAAAAAAAAGGTAACTATTTGGTAGATATATAATATCACCAAGCAGTTTTTTCAAAGTTTCTAAAAAAAAATTCTACCATCAAAAAGAACTACAGATGCAATATTCCCCATTCTTTTGTTTGATGCAACTGAGAAACAGCCATGACTATCATTACACTCCTCAAGTAAACCATGTTTTTATTTTGCCTTTGTCATTATAAATGCAAGGGCAGCAACAGTAACAAAAACAAACCAACCAAAAAAATTAAGCCAAGCTATCCAACCATGGCAGACTATACGTCAATAAGAAAGTACTTTCTTTGCTGGGGCAATGGTCCCAAAGACAAATTTTTCAGTTACAGGGTCAGGAATTAACCTAATGACTGTTCCTGCACAGAAGCCCACCAGCAAGAATAAACAAAGCTTGCAAAATCACATTTAAAACAAAGACAACCCTGCTAATTTTCAGTTTGCAGGAAGGGAGGCTATTCACTCATTAATTTTACATTACAAGATACATCCCCATAAACAAAGTAATGAGAGGGGGAAAAAGAAAAAGGCTAAGACAACTTGGAACTACTCTTAGTTCTGCCAGCACCATTCTCACAGACACTGGGAAGCACCAGTGCTGAGGAAGGCCTGACAGAAGCCTTGTTTTATCTTGTCATCACATTACACCTGTTGTTTAATGGGATCACTCGACGCCAGCCCAGCAGCAGGATACACAACTGTATGCAGTGCTCTCCAGGGGTGCTTACTTCTGGTCGGAGGGTTCGATATTAGCAGCTGTGGCCTTCAGACGGGCAATGTTAATCTTCTCTGAAAGCTCCTCCACGGTCTCAATGTCCACCTGCTCGTCATCCTCTCTGTATTCACACGCATCCTGGAACAGGTTTTGTTTTGTTTTTTTAAAATATCTACTCAGCAATAGCGCTCAGGCCAAAACAGTTTCACTTTAATCTCAAAGGAGATTACATTATAACATTTAGAACCATCAAGGAACCATCTCCAGCTACACTGGCCAATGAACAGTGCTAAGCAGGGAGTTACTTTAACTATCGCCTCCAGGAGTTCCTCCCACTAGCAACTCTGTAAAATGCTTTTGGTAAGGGCACAACCCATCTCTGTCATTTATGCTTTTATTATGCGTGAGACAAAAGCTTTCACAGAGTTTTCCTGCCTCTATTTTCAGGTAAGATTAAACTGCCTTTACAACCTACTACCATAGACTATTGTTAATTAACTTTTATTCACAAAATTTGAAATAGTTATCACCTTAGTAATGGTCTCTCATACCTAGGACAGCAGAAGTCAGAACATCATACAGTCAGGCTTCTTTGGATCACAGGGTAAACTGCTTACATGATGAAGAGTAAGATTTTGGCTCTTTCCAAAATGCTATCAAATAATTATTTTAAGTATTTATTATATTCTGAAGAGTACATTTTCTCCATGCTTGCCTGAGCAAGAAAACTTGTTGTTTTGTGAAGAGAGAGATAAAGAACAACTGCAGTTCTGTAGTAACGACGAGAGCCAAGTACCAAGCTTGTGGACAGCTGTAGTTCCAGGTGATACCCCCTCTCCCAAGAAAACATGCCTATTCAACCAACTGTTTTGTATTACAGTTTTTAGTGAAGGTTTTTGTATTATAATCTTTGGTCTGATTACAGAATGAAGAACTCTTTCTCCTTAAGCAAGAAAATGTAATTATACATCCATTCTCTACTCTATTTCACCCAGTTCCCTGAACTATCCTGACTAAACAAAAACTATTCAAATAAAGATAATATTTAAATCACAGAACTACTGAACAGATACTGCCAGTATGTTGAAAATACTGCAGGTACAAAAGGTAGTGGTAACATTGATCTATTCCTTTATACAAAGGGCACTTCACATTCTTGCCTGCTCTCCCGGGTCATTCATAAACCCACCTTGATGCTGAAAGCCTCCTGATACTTTCTCTAAGCTTTTCCACTTTATACAGGACCATTTCTGTGACCCTTACATGCAAGAGATGCATACTGGTTTTGTTTAGCGGGCAGAACTACCCTGTCTAAACTACATTTGGACATCATTACCTTGCAGGGAATGTGGTCAGGCAGGGTACTTCAAAAAAGATGCTACAATCCAGAGAGTAAGAGGAAAAACCCCAGGAAATTCGCTTACCATTGAAACACTGTCGTAATAAAGCTTTTCAGTGCTGGTAAGTTATACTGGACTAATCAAAGGGTTGATAGCAATTATCCAGACTAGAGCTGCTCTAGAACCGAAACTTCCTACATGCTCTCATATTAGAAAAATGGTATTCAAAACCCAGTATGTGGCATCTTTTTCATGAAAGATGGACAAAAAAAAAACCAGACGTAAAAAACTCCGCTGCCCACCAAAACTTCACATCTTTAAGTTTACACATTCTGAATGTGAACATATGAAAAACAAAAGTAATTCGTTTTTTCATTCTTACATCTAGCAACAAAGGGAAAAATGCTTCTGGTTGGTAAATCTTTCCTCTCTACGCTTCAATTCCTAACAAGAGGAAAAATACCACAATCATGAAGAGCACCAGAAGTGAGTCCATTGAAGTTCTGATATTAAGAACAGCTATTCCTATACAAGTAATGCCAACCTGCCATAGGCTGAACCTTATCCATAGCCCAGCATGATTCTTTAAGATGCTTGTGGAAGCCCTACCTTTCTAGCATCAGCCAATCCATATTACTTTCAGTCTTTTTAAACTACTTCCTGTAGTTACATAAATGCTAAATGCCTTTGAGTAGGAGTAAAATACCTTACGGAGTGAAGACACAAGAGAAGCAATACCACCCTACAACAGAGTTCTGAAGTTGTTGTGGAAATAACAGCACTCTTCCCTCTGCATTTCAACGCCTGTTTCTAAGCCCTCTCCTCTGATTTTTCTGTCTGTTCCTGGCAGCCTAAACCCCTATTGCTGATACCTAAAGAGCAAATTGCCTGATGGTAGAGGATCCTCAGTGACAGTGCTGAGGAAAGAGGTTAGACGACAGTGGATGTCATTACACATTACCCAAGTAAAAGTGTAATTTCTGGAGCTGTCTTCTATGCTACAATGTCTGCAGGTTTCACACGTGGTCTGAACTAAAAGCTGAGAACATGCAAGAGATTGTTAGAACTTACGCTGTCCACAAAATACATCACTTGCACTTTTTATTAAACTTACCATTTTATAATAATAGATAACAGTCCTTATCATTTCAATGTTTGGCTCAGAAAAAGAATGACTGAAGAACACTTTTAAACAGCACTTACAACACAGTACCTTGCCAGACACAGAAGCTGTGTTTAGACTAGTAAGCTGAACCGTGGGACTCTTATCTGTAGCATTACAATACCAGAACAACCCCTGGCGTGGTTTTGGCTTAAGCCAACAAGGACTCGTGAACAATTAGGAGTCTCAGTCTGTGACTTAGCCCAGGCCAAGCAGTCCTGCTCAGCAGGAACTATGTGTGCAATCATCATGCCTTGGAGATCAAGAGTTTAACATCACCTCCCAGACCACTGCACTTGAATTTGTTCAGACAGCAGGTCTTGATACTCATTAGCCTGCTTCTACAGATATTCCCAGAAGGTTTTATTCCTATCACCAAACCTACAATGATCAACCACCCTAAGCCTCTCTTGATGCAACTCAGGGTAGGAAATGCAAAAGGGCAAAGACACCATCTCAGGAAGTTTCTTTCTGTTGAGTAGAGGAGACTAGAAAAGTCTTTAAGTCAAGGACACAAAGGCAGCACAAGGTAAGAAGGTAATCTGAAGGGAACTGATGTGCAAAACTAAGAACAATTAACCAGTGTGGAAAAATATGCTAAAAAATAAACAGTAATAGCTACTACAGGTAGGTAGCAATCATCCTGACTCTCACTGGAGTTCTCTGAGGTTTCAAATGGCCATCTGCTGAGCAACCAAAACCAGTCCACATTCCAAACTAATAGAAAAAGAGCAGTCTTAAGTATTTCCACTAAACAAAACTTTTAGTGGACAAGCATGTAGTCTTTGCTTCTTTGTTTCCACCAGTTTAATGAAGCAGATAAACATCCTCTACTAGCCTATTTACGTGATCTGACTTCATCCAGTCTGACAAACAATACCAGTGCAATCTGTCTTGCAAGCACTACGCTGAGAGAGGAGTACATACCAGTGAAAAATAACACATTTAAGTCTGAAACTGATTTCTCCATTAGGCACTGACATTCTAAATCAACTTGCAGGCAAAAGAGATTAATAAATCCAAATTCCAGACATGTTTTTACAGTCCTCTGAGATCTTATTCCTCAGCTTTACTGGTCCAGAACCAAGACTAGCTTACCATATTCGTGTGAGCTTGTGGTGAAGACATACCCTTAGATGGCTTTCCAAACCATATTAGTCAAAACCTGCGCAATACATTTCTTCCAAAACAAACATTTCTTATAATCTCTAATAATTACTCTTTTTGCAGGATGAAAGAAAATACAGTTTTCAAACATCAACCTTGATAACAGACTACTCTGTGACCTAGACACTGGTGTTGGTTTACCAAAAAATTCCCAAGATTACCACGTCTGGGAAGTTTATCTGGCATCAGGAATGAATTAACTGTGGTCCTCAAAACTTGATGATAACTCTGCTCAAGTTATTGAAGGACACAGGACGCATGAAAGTGCCACCACCCGACTCAAGACAAGACAGTGACAATTCAGTTTTCAACTTAAAAGAACTTCCAAAAATAACATCTGTATTCAGTTTTCTCACTTCATGCAGCTGAGATGCTATCATCTTGTCTGAGAACAGCGAACTGGAATATGAACTGATTAGTTTGTTTTTCTGGAAGTTGAAGAGATTCTCTAAAAGCCAGAGTTGTCCACTTGGCTATCATGGAATAAGAGAATATCCTGAATTAGAAGAAACCCGCAAGGATCATCAAAGTCCATCTCTGGGCCCTGCACACCACCATTCCCAAAAATCACACCATGTGCCTGAGAGCACTGTCCAAGTGCTTCTTGAACTCTGTTAGTCTTGGTACTGTGACCACTTCCCTGGGGAAGTCTGTTCCAGTGCCCAGCCACCCTCTGGGTGAAGAACGTTTTCCTAATATGCAACCTAAACCTCCCCTGACTCAGCTCCATTCCATTCCCTCAGGTCCTGTCACTGTCACCACAGAGAAGAGATCAGTGCCTGCCCCTCCTTTTCCCCTCACAAGGAAGTTGGCAGACTGCAATGAGGTCTCCCCTCAGTCTCCTCTTCTCCAGGCTGAACAGACCAAGTGACCTCAACTGCTCCTCACATGGCTTCCCCTCAAGGCCCTTCATCATCCTTGTGGCCCTCCTTTGGATGCTCTCTAATATCTTAATGTCTTTCTTATATCGTAGCACCCAAAGCTGCACACAGGGCTCAAGGTGAGGCCTCCCCAGTGCAGAGCAGAGCAGGACAATCCCTCCCTTGCCCGGCTGGCGATGCTGTGCCTGATGCCCCCCAGGACACGCTTGGCTCTCCTGGTTGCCAGGGCACTGCTGGCTCATATCCAACTTCCCATCAACCACAACCTCCATGTCCCTTTCCTGTGGCACTGCTCTCCAGCCTCTTGTTCCCCAGTCTGTCCACACATCCAGGATTGCCCCATCGCAGGTGCAGAATCCAGCACCTGCCCTCATTGAACTTCACATGGTTGGTCTCTCTGCAGGGCCTCTCTACCTTTGAGTCAACAGCTCCTCTCAAAATAGCGTCTCTGGCAAACTTACTTAGTATCCCTTCCAGTCCTGCCTCCAAGTCATTCATGAAGATGTTGATGAGCACTGGGCCCAAGATGGAGCCCTGCAGAACCCCAGTAGCGACCAGGCCCCAGTCTGCTGTCACCCCATTCACTATCACCCTTCACGCCCAACCCATGAGCCAGTTGCATGCCCATCACGTGATGTGTTTATCCAGCTGAGTGGTGGACATTTTGTCCAGAAGGATCCTGTGAGAGAAAGTATCAAAAGCTGAAATCCAAAAAGATTAAATCAACTGCCTTCCACTGGTCTGCCAGGTGGGTAACCTCAGGGACCTTCCTAATTTGTTCCTTGAGCAGCCTGAAGTCTGCTCTCTTCATGTCCAGGGCTGAAGTTTTGCTGCCACTTTTCCTCCTGTCACCAGAGATTTGAACTCAATTGTTTCATGGCTGCCGTGGCCAAGACAGCAGACAATTGCCATTTCACTCACAGGCCCCTCTCTGTTACCGAGCAGCAGTTCAAGGAGGGCACCTTTCCCAGCTGGCTCCTGTAGTACTTGTACCAGGAAGTTATTGCCCAGGTGTTTTAGGAATCTTCTGGACCTGTTTGTACCAAAGATCTCTAATCTGATTTTCAACCACAAGAGGACTACATCAACAGAAAAGGACTAAAAGAATTCTATACTTTCAAAATCCTGAAGACACAAATATTATCCCTCCTATTTTTAATTTGTCTGTTCTTCAACTCTTCTCCAGCTTAGCCTCTTTCCACTTGTATCTCATCGCAACTAAAGTCTATCTTAGGTCATATGTCCATTTGACTGATACATGAAACTATAGCTTCATAATTTTAAGTAATGGTGCACTGTTTCTTAAGTCATGTAGTGATATGTAAGAAGTAAAGGAATTACATATTGGATTGTTTAATTTTAATTTTTGGGTTAAATTTGATGGGAATTTTATAAGCATTAAAATATAAATATATCTTAACTACTCTAACTACAAAGTTTTACCCTTATTCTGTAGAGCAATTTGTTTTCTACCAAACAAGGAATGACAGCTTTCACATACTATTTAAATGTATTATTAACTTATAAAAGGAATTTAAGGATGGATTCAAACACTCCTTCCAGAAATAAATGTTAACTAAGGCTACAAAAGCTAAATAGAAAAAAACACCTTAAAATAACAGAAATACTAGATTGGCCATTACATTTTTGGATCATTAAGTCACATTTCAAGTAACCAAGTTATCTGAGTAAATACTGGAGGAAGACAACCTGCAACTGTTTTATTACAGATTGCTCAATATAACTCCTGTTATCTGAAAAACAGGCAATTTCTACAAGGCCACTACACTGCTACCTAAAAAAAAAGCATGCAACTAAGAAATAAAAGACATTTCCACTTGGAACCCAAATTTACACTTCCTAAAGAAGCTGAAGTCCAAAACACAATCATCACACTCTGTCTTTCAAATCCATGGGTTATGACATGTTAGTTGGGCAATTAAAAAAGAAAAAATATCCTTCCATAAATAAGTTAAATGCTTACCACTTTTTCAACATCTACTTCCTCTTCACTCGGGAAGTCAGAAGCGCCATCCAGCATCTCATCAGCAGAATCATCAGTTTTTTCATCCTCTTCTTCCTCTTCCTCATCTTCCTCTTCATCCTCTTCCATATCATCAGCAGTTATATCAATAGTGGGCATGTAACCCTTTTTGTGTGCCCTCTGTTCTGGTGCTGTCAGGAAGTCACTTTTCTCTGATATATCAGCTTTGTTAGCCGCTTCACTTCTATTTTCTAAAGGGGGTACTATGCTAGATATTTTGCTCCAAGAACTGTTGACATGTGTTAGAATATCATGGCCTGTTTTCATTTCTTCCAGAGAATCAAAAGCACCTCGTTCTTTGCTGTTACTGCCTTCCTGCCCAGCTATGTTTCCTTTGCCTTCCTCAGTATCGACTGTATGCTCCTCTCCTGAAGCATCATCCTGCTCTTTTGCAGAACCAACTTCAGGCCTACTTCTTGTTTTCCCTCCTATGTTTTCCATTTCTATAGAGCCCTTGTACTCCCTCCTTTCCGTATCTGGCTGTGCAGCATCACCATGGCATTCCTGTTTGTTCTGAAACAGTTCAGTCTCTCTTTCTTCCTCCTTGATCTTCAGCTGTATATCTTGCTCTTGTTGAATCTGCAGCTGTCCAGAACTTCCTCTGTTGTCCTCCTCTATCTGTGTCTGTGCATCTCCTTCCTCCTCTTTTACTGGTTTCTCCTCCTGTTCAGCATGAGTTTGTTCCTTCCCATGGTTCTTCAACTGGGCAGTCTCCCAATTCTCAAGACTCTGTGAATATGCATTATCCAGAGGAGCAACTGAAGACTGATCTGATGACCCACAAACAGTTTCAGAGTTAGCTGAAACTGCCTCCACAACAGTTTCAGAACTGATAGAACCCTCTTTCTCTTCAGAAGCTCGTTTTTCTTCCTCATCATTTGGCTTCTCACTGATGTATGAATGGTCAGATGATACAACATCAGCAGAAACATCATGCTGAGAAGAAAAGCTATCATCACAAGAACTCTCTAGCATCTTTGAGTTCTTCTCCACCATCTCTAATATAGTAGAATTTCTTTTACCACTAGGTGTGACTGTGCCAGACACTGACTCTTCAACAGCATTTGACTGGTTAATTGACAACTCATTTTCTTCTTGTTTCCCATCTGGCACTGCGACCTCAGACTCTGTAACTTCAGTGTCACCTGAGCATGGACCCTTCCCATTCTCCTTCTGCTGAGCAGCACCTGAGTCCTCTTTCTTGCATATTTTCCTGTAATCCTTCTTCATCTGAAGAGATGCAAAATGGTGAAGAATAGAGTTTGGCACAGTCTTCTGTCCTGGGAGCTGAAGTAAAGCAAAACTTCCAGACTGTAAAGGTAGGATATTAGCGGTGGTGGCTGGCAGACCACCTGAGCTGCAGGTTATTTTAGACTCGGAGGCTGTTTGGTTTGTGACATTGCTGGCAGCAGAGGAGGAGATCCTCAGAGTCAGAGTGCCTGCCTGTGACACAAAACTTGTTACTGAAGGAAGAAGAGAAGATGCTTGAGTGGCTGGGTTGGATGGGGGGGATAACTTGGGTACTGCAGTTTGTACAGCTGAATTTGTGGCAGGAGAAGTGGAAGACACAGAAGAATTGGGAAAAACAGGTGACTCAGGAGGCTTAGAAGGTGCAGGCAACCGGATTCCTACAACAGATCCTGTGAGGAAAACAAAACATCAACTGAGACTTTCTCAAAGCAACTTTTTTCTTTCAGTTTTAGTATTTGATGTTGTACTAGAAGCAGACACCATTCTCAAGGATCACAATGGAATCAGGTGTTTGACCACAAGTTCTCAGTGGAAAAGTTGTCCCGCATAAAAAAAATATAAACTTGATTTTTTTAAAATAACACCCCAATAAAATATATGAATTGGCCACTCTAAAACAAACAGATTTAATGTTAAGTTCTAGCACTAAGCTTTTTAATCAAAAAAGACACAGCATTGGAAGTCCTGCATTTTACTTTCCCATTTACTGGATAACAGGGAAATTGGGATTTTGCAAAATAAAAAAAAAAGTTAAAAAAGAGTATTTAATTTTAATTTTTTTTTCTGTCAGAAAAAGACATGCAAAAAGAAAAACCACGTCAAAATTACACAATTATACCACCATCTTTTTCACCTTTACGAACTCTTCTGCAGTGTTTCAACACTCCGTAAACAAGGAGGAAAAATACTACTAATGGCAACTAGTTTCTCTTGTTCAGCAAGAGCCTCAAAACAGAAAGAAATTAAATAAACTTGTTGACTGATTCTTTACTACACCTCATGCTCAAACCTCAACTAAAGCTCAGTATTGTTTTCTCTCCTCTCCACAGTTTTATCTACTGTGTTTGCTCTCGCTCTCCCTTCCACCCCACTCTATCTCCCTCTCTCTGAGATGTGTTTTGATACAGGGAGAACAGAAGAAAAGGTCCTACTACAGAGTAAACATGCATTTAAAGTACGTTTGGGTTAGAATTTACACGTACATACAACAGCATACCCAACCTCCAATTTTTAACTCTTCCAACCCTGCCTTCAACTATGCACTAGAGAAACAGCTGAAAACCACACTTATTTTTCTTCTCACATTCTTAAGGAGGAAAAAACCTGGCAATTTTCTACTGTAGTGTAACATTTCATCTGAATATCTTCTGTAAACACACCAACCTGAAAACCTAACAAAAACAGAGTAGCACATCCAATGAAACATGGGTAACAGCTCATTCTTTTTAAGAGAATCTCCAACAAGAATTATTTTTGAATCACCAGGTCAAGTCTCTTTTAAGTTGTGACAGTACAATGGACATGGCTCCATTGCCACACACACACATAAGCCCTTTTACTTGCTGCAAAGAACTCTCAAATTTTGGTGACTTAGCTATTGACTGCACTTTCTGAATATTACACACATGGTATTTAAGTTGCATTGCATCTGAATAATTACACTATGTTCTTCAACTACTCACACAGAACCAAATTAGACCCTGTTCAATTACTTTCAGCAGGTGAAAGGAGCATCACAAAGACATTTGTCTCATTGCTCATTTCTGAGTAACACACTCATCAGTCATGAAGGAAGCACTGGACTTTGTACCTGGATTGCGGAGCATCACTGGCTGCACACTGGGCTGGGCGCCTGCAGTTCGAACCTGCTGCAGGGGAACAAGCTGAATGATCTGCCCATTGGGATGTCTGAACAGGTTCACAGCCCCAGGGCTCCTGAGAGGCTGAAGGACCATCCTCTGCCTCTGTGCCAGCTGCGTGTTGTTCAGCGGTCGCAGTGCAGAAGGTGTCTGGTGCACTGGAATCAGCAGCAATCGAGGTCCAACGCGTTTGTCTGTTCCAGGAGCTATCTTTGGGGGAGTCTTACTTGCAGCTTGTGGAACAGCATCGTCTGAAATATTTTAACAAGTTACATAAAAATCAGTTTAAGAGACTGCCTACAGATCAGGCATTACTCTTAATAAATCCAAGTGCAAATATTTTGCAAACAACTGCATCTCTTTTAAGTTTATTTGAAGGCAAGTTTTTCTTGTTTTATTCACACAATGTATAGAACCAACCAGGTCAGTTTGGGGTTTTTTCTGTGTAGTTCTACTGACATTTCTCAACCATGACACAGGAGAGTAATTCCATACCTAATTCCTGGACTCTATGCCAACCATGAAATTCTAGCAGTCATAACTGTGCTATACATTTCTATAGGTCAAGGAACGATGTGAGGCTTCCAGCTCACTTCATAGCAGTCACTGACCAGATAGTTACATCTTCTCCCTTCTCTACCAGTTCAGGTTGGAATACGAAAAGCAACTTAAGAGATGACATTTCTTATCCTATTTTGGAAAGGGGGGCGAGGCAAGTGAATCCATATTTAAATTGAAACCAGTTGCAGACTGTATAAAAGCTATGAAAAGAGGCAGAATTTAAAAAAAAGCGTTTAGAGTAATAACCCAAAGCACCTAAGCATTACCTCTTTTAGGATTCTGTGGAGGACTTGAATTAACTCCT
The DNA here is from genome assembly GCA_013397115.1 of Edolisoma coerulescens. NCBI lineage: Eukaryota > Metazoa > Chordata > Aves > Passeriformes > Campephagidae > Edolisoma > Edolisoma coerulescens. The sequence continues at coordinate 126,720 of VWZW01004152.1, read as the reverse complement.
GACAGTATCACTGGAACAGAGACAGCAGAGGAAGTTAGTGTGGTCACCACAGGTGTAGCTGCTGCAGCTGTTGTTAGTACAACTGTCGAAGTGGATGTTGTGACAACAGGACAAGTAACAGTTGGTGGTGTTACTACAGTTTTTGGTAATGACGTAGCTGCTACTGCTGCAACAGTCTCTGTTGTTTTTGTTGTGTTCACAGTAGCAGGAGTGGTGGATGGAGTAGTACAGGTGCTGATTCCAGGTGTTGCAGGAGCAGCTGTGACTGTAATTGCAGGAGGAGAGCAGGGAGGTTCACCAGCATTTGTCTGGCTAGGAGTAGTTACAGTAGATGTTGTTACACTGGTATTTTCCACAGCAACTGGAGAAATGGTGGTGGCTGTAGTGACCCCAGGAAAGACTGTGCACTGAGCTGGAGACAGCACTGAAGGAACCACGGGAGCAAGGACCGTGATCGGTGTGGGCTTGATACTGAGCAACTGTCGCCCTGAGGCAGGCTGGCGTGTGCTCGTTCCAGGAATCTTCTGCTGTAGAGCTCCCTCTTTGTTTATCACAAACTTGGCAAACACACCACCAGGTGAGGGTCGGGAAGCTGCAAATAAAAACTTGCAGGTCAAAATTTTAATGGATTTCTTCTTTGCCTTTCATGAGGTGCTACAGTTGTAAATTTCAGCATGAATTTGAGCCTCATTTTTCTATGTACCTTATAATGAAATCAAAACCTTTATGGCAGTCCTGGATATGCTTTACATGTTAGAAATATGTCTGCCTTATTCCACTACTATAGCTTTTTATTGCATTTCTTCCCAGACACACAAAAGAATCAGGTCTTGAAGGCTTGTTCTTCATTGTGAAACTATGGACAATCCTAACTAACAGTGCAGGAAAACAAACACTTAAATGAAATAATGAGCTCCAACTACTTTCTAAACCTCAAATTCTTTGTGTAACAGCTTGTGTCATCTTCCCCTTTTTACTGCTTCTTGATTTTCATCCCTTTCTACTGTATTCGTCTTACACAGGCACAGGGGAAAGGGATGGGATGGATACAGAGTTTCCCCTTCTAATTGCAGCAACATTCAGACTGCAGACTGGATGGAACAAATTTAACCAATGGAAATTAATCACCATTAGGAAGATCCTTTACCTCATCCCTTGCTCTCCAAGGGACCAGAATACTGCATTTACATCACTCCAGATGCCTACAGATGAGTACAAGAGCACTGAGATTATGGAGCAAGCCCATCTTAAACACTGCAGTTATTTATGCACACAGCATTTTTACCCCAGACTATGCCAGAACTGGTACTTCTTACTTAAATCACTATGCAGCAATGACTTCCCCCATCAATGAAACACAGCCAGCTCTTTCAAATTGCATAAACACACAAAACAACAAGTTTTATTACAGGACAAGAAAAACAACACACCCATTTACGTGGCAATGAAAATTTAGGCAGAAAGAAACAAAATAATCAAGCAGAAATTAAAGTTTTTCCAGGACACAGGTAACATCCTTTTCCCTTGCAAAGCTTCTTCAGATCTTTAAATAATGTGTGGTATTATGTGGATGGGTACTAGATTTCTTCTTTTAAACTCATGCAAAATGTAATAAAGGCAACTTCGTCTCCTGCCATGCTGGGGTAACCATTTCAGTACCAACTCAGATACACAAGTAACTCATGCATCTTCCAATCTTTTTTTTTTTTTTCAGATCAAAGTGCTGTCTAAATCCAACCCTGTTTAGCTTGTGAAATCCAATGAGATTAGAGGCTGGCGTGGTTATTGGCTGCACACCTGTTGTTTTGCTAATCCAGATTTGGACCATCTTGTCTTTCACTGCTGCTTCACACATCTTTGGCGGTCACAAGAATTATGAGTGCAACATCAGCAGAAAATCTAACAGCGAAGAATCACATATTAGTGGTACTTTACTCATTCGAAGTTAATCTGTGTTTGATGAAAAGCAATTAAAAATGACAGTAACGAAACTCCAAACAAAAATCCCAGTTACTATTTGGCGAGTCTCCATCCACTCTCATCTCTTGAAAATATGCTCTAGTAGCATTAATAAAACAACTAATAGTCAACATCTGTAATGTTACTCTGAAGTCAAAATAAAACTTTCTGCTTTAAAGAGGTTATTTATTGCAGAGGCATCTTAGGTAGGCAATGCAGCCAAAGGCAGCATGCACCGTTGCAGAGAAATCAACATTAACATTGTACACTCACTCTGTACCCCAGCTTCACGTAATTTAAAACACAGTAATAAGTTCCAACCTACCTATCTGTCTCTGTGCTGGGACATGGGTTTTCAGAGTCGTCCCAGTGGGGGTTGAAGTAGTGCTGGTGGAAGATGTAGTTTTAGGAGCTGATGTTGTGGGCTCCTGGACTGATGCTGTCCCAGAAGCAGGTGTTTGAGCACTGGGTGCTACCTTGGAGATCACAGTACTCAGGGCTGCGATATCAAGTACTGTGGGCTGCAGCCTGCCTGTGATATAAGCTGCTAGCCGATTGGCAGGATGTAATGCCCCCATCTGTCCCAAAAGCAGTTTGGCCTGAGGATACCTTTTATCATTAACCTGAAAAAAGGGGAAAAGGGAAACTTTGTGAAAAGAATGCTAATTCACCACTTCTGGAGAGGTGTTTTATTCCATGGGACTTCTAAATGTCCTTTTCAAAAAACCACTACAATTCGGAATGGGAATTCCTAATTTCCTTATTGCCCAGGAGAACTTCAAACAACTCTTGTTTTATCTTTGTAATACAGATTTTAAATGCTGCTCAGACTCTCCCATAAAACCAGAGAGTCCAAGGAACATTTGAAATCACTGAAACTAGCTAAGAGTGAAGCTAGCACCTGTTTTTCCTATCCCTTACTTATGCTGTAGTCCTGAATAAAAATAGGTTCCCTAACTGAAGGACAACTTTGGATAAAATTCTCAAACTTAATTAAGACCTAGCATCACAAAAGAAAGAATAATGATGACATATACATTGAGACAAAACTCTGAAGAGCTTGTAAAAGCTGTATCAACTTTTTCCTTATCCACACTGCTGTTTGATACTGTAATTAAGGTATGATGAGCTCACTAACTTCAAATTCCAAGTTGCAGTGGTAACAGACTGCACAGGAAAAAAAACAGAACATCTTTCTGAATGTCCTAGTGGACAATGGAAAGTTTTGGTAGTGTTGCATTTTGCTTTCAAGTTGTTTGATAATACCTTCTAAAAGCCAAAGGCATTTAACACACTACTAAATAAACAGTAGTTTTTATTGATCAACTTTTATTGAAGGTAAGAAATCTCTTAATTTTTTTCTCTCCACTAGCTTCTCTTCCTGAGGGTGTCATATCTGCAAAGCATCATTAAAATTATTTTACTCTCATTTTCTAATTCATACGGTTTTCCTGAAAGTGGTTTTACTATAATCACAAATAGCCATGATAGAAAAAGAACTTCATCCTAACCCTGCAGTTCCTACTACTAATTCTTAACACAAAGCCAGCCACATAAAACTGCAGGGAAAAGACCCTTTGAATTTAGGATTATGAAGTCTCTTGATGAAAAACATATTCTACAAAGAGGATTCAGGCTGTTAGTGAAGATTAACAGTAGGCTGTAGCAAAAAGCAATTTAATGTTTATATTTTAATTTTAAAGTTTTGTCCCAGTGTATACTTCCCCAGAAAATATTCTTTTTCTGGACTCATACAGTCATTCATTTAGAAGCATTATGTGTCAAATGCACCTCCAGGGGGTTTTACAAAGAATTAAAAAGATACTGAGAGAGATTCTGCACTTGGGTCAACAAGACCCAAATTGCCAAAAAGACAAGGCAAACCACCAGATTTCAGAATTCCAACCAGATTTCCTGTTATTGAGTAAATCTTGACAGGGACAAGCTTATGGAGAGGAATGCCACCAGATTCTAAGATCTCTTGTCTGGACAGGCAAAAGACTACATAGACAAATTAAAAGAGTGTTCTCCCCTTCAAGGAGCTCTGGGATAGTACTGGATGAAGATGCATCTAATCTCCACAGTAAAGGCAGAGGGACCCACCTGAATCAAGCCCGAGGGGCTCGTATTAGCTTTGCATTTGTAGACAACCAGCTTTCCCGCAGGAGAAACCCCTGCATAAAAAGGCAAGCCTTTGCCCCAATGCAGCTTCTCCCGCAGTTGGTCCACTGGCTCTGCCCGCATGACATTTACATTTTCTGAGTTACTGCATGACGCCACTGCGCTATCAGGAGTCTCCAAGACAGGGATCTCAGGCTTCTCATCCTTGTCCTGGTAGGACGGCACTGAAATTTTCACTTTGGAGGAGCAGACAGAAGGATGGGTCTCATCCTGGGCCTTGTATTCCGAAGCCAATTCAATAATGAAGCTACCCACTTTGAGGCACTGTGGCGCGTTACTGTTGATATGCTGTGATAAGATGGTCAAGATCTTATTGTGATCTTCCTCCAAGTTGCAGTCAGAGATAATCTCGATAAGTTTGGTTGGTTCACCTTGAGTGGTGTGATGAACATAGGAGGTGGAGAAAGAGTCCCCCTCACTACGGGAAGAACACCAGCTTTTCTCTGAGAAAGAATTGAAATAGGTTTCTGCAATACTGTGGCATTTTAATCACCTGGATAGTCAAACAATTTCATTCTGCCCACACCTCCACCCTTGTCTCAGCTCAGCTGCAGGCCAACAGCAAGTAAAAGAACTGTTCAAAGCATCACCTCCCCTTGTAGAGCTTCACAAGCAAGCAAAACCTCACTGCAAAACTAATGTAATTATTTCTCACGGTTCAATCCCTGCAGCCATACCACGTCAGGTTGTATCCCATTGCATCACAAGCTAAACAAAGCTGGGCTGTTTCAATACATGGGTGAAAGTTCTCCAAACACACCAACACAGCAGAAAGCACCACTGGTTATTCAAGAGATGGCATTTTTCTCTTGGAGTCAGAAAAGCACCTGTGTCCTATAATGGCATGAGGTGACACACCGCTAGCAGAACTGTCTTTTGCAGAAGATGTGTAAACGGAAGCATGACCTTTTGTTGTCATTAGAGATACAACGTCCCTTTTCACAAAACTGTAAGGATGTTGAGCCCTGTGTCCTGGCCATTTTAATTCCACCTACCAATGCATCAGCATTTTCAACTAATTGTATTATTTTTCCATTCCCATCCTTAAATGTAGAGTGCGCTGTTGTATTCATTAAACAGTAAAAAAATAAGCTCAAAAAGGCAGATATAGTTCATTAGTGGATGACACAATGCCCCTAGTAAATGTCTCATTTTAAGGCTTGTAACATGATTTGGGCCACTTCAGACTGGAAGAGAACACGGATGTCTAGCCTGCTTCTTCATGAACTAGAAACTCAAACCCAGTATCTATAACGTAGCAAAATTTCAATCTTTCAACCTGAACTAAACAAATTCAACATCAAACAACTCCAAATAAAACATAGGCACTTCCTTGTCCCATACAATTCTATGTGAAGAATATGAGGATCCCATCCTCCCAGTACTACTTGGATATTTAATTCTTCAGTAACTACAAAGTAATAGTAAAGAAAAGAAGAGGGAGAAAAAAATACCCAGACAAAGCAAAACCATTCATCTCCATTCCTTTCCAAGTACCTAACCATCTCTCTTGAAGACAAGTCTGCTGTGCAGTTTTATCTTTTATTGCTAAACAAGCCACTGCAGCACTGGTCATTTTACACTTACAGCAGCAGCAAGTACTGGATATGTAGTTTGCTGTATCTCCGTATGTCCCCCCTCCCCCCAGCTGCTAAGAAAGCAGGAAATTGTATGCATATCATAAGATTTTTATTAACAACTGTAATAACTCCCCCAGCAAACAGACTTCTGTTTCTTCAGTAGCTACTTTTTTTAAGAAATACCACAAAAACCTGTAACTACCAAGAGGTTGAATTATACTCACGACTCAGCTCTTACCTCTTGGTTTATTAGTGTCTTTGACTACCTCACAGGTTGCCTTCACTGGAGACTGAAGCTCTGGTTCATGCTCCTGCTGGAGGAAAGAAATGCAAGAAGATATTCACTCTATACATCTCACTTCCATACTAAAAATCACAGCACAAAATGAACTAGCTCATCCCAAATCATAAAAATATGCTGTGTTTGACAATGTTACAGGTTTCATCTTAGAAGGGCTCTATTAACAATGAACATTTTACATAATAATGCACTTGTGGAAGCCAGAAATTTCCTCAGACAAGACAATGTACATCACAGTAACAGGGTAAGTTTACCAGCACTGCAGAGTGATTTAGGCTCCAGCTTCCACAGTCCTACCACCACCAAATGCAAGTCAAGCCCTCATGACATGTAGGAGTTTCTGGGGAAAAAATTACTTTAACGTTTTCAATATTTCTGCCTGCCCTATAATACACACTAGTTATAGCGTGACTTCTTACCTTTACACTACAACTCTGTGAATCACTTTTGTCTTTCTGCTGCTTTTTCTCCTCTCTCCTGTGTTCATAGGCTCGCACCCTTGCACAAGTCATCAAACTTTCAAAGTACATGTAGACAGGATCCTTGTCCTCCTCTCGAATCTAAAAGAAAAAAAAAGAGACAAAACCTTCTCCTCTCTGTTCTAGATGCACATTAGATTCACAAAACAGCTTTGCTTTCTAACAACATTTAACAAACATAAATGCTTCAATATAACAGTCAAAGAAAAGTCCAGCATTTAAAGCTAGATCTGCCCTCTCAGTATCATCACATAACCCAGTCTGCCACCACAGCCCCCAAAACTTCAAACCCATTCAGACCTTCTTCTAAGTGAAGAAACAAATCCTAAGTGTCATGGATTGCTTAACATTATCTGGAATACATTAAATAAGTACTCTGGTATGTTTGTTCTTCAGATATAACTACACTCCACTCTACGGCTGTTTTTCCTCTACTGCTGTTGTTGCTTTTTTCTGATACTAAGGTGAGGGGAGACACAAAGCCAGATTCTTAGAACACTGGCAGAGAAACCTCAAGAAAGAACAAAAAAAAAATTCCAGAACTACACTGAACAGTCTGTGTCTGTATCCAAACGTGTTTTACAAGTAATTCACATTTAGATAGGCTACATTATGTAGCTAATTTTACAAACATTATGTAGTTACTTTTACAAACATTACAGGACTAATAATAATTTTGAAAAAATAGCATATATTACTGTATTTCTAAAGGCGGCTGTTAGTGAATCATAATCACCTTCCACCATCTCCATATTGCTACAGTAAATTCTCAACAGAAGATGGACATAGTTAAAGATTTGTATACCATCAATTCATCCTAGCTTATCAACACATCTATGGGCAGTCAGTCCTAGGCATTCACCTCAAACTTCTCTAAAATTGCCTAGCACAGAAGCTTTTGGCAGTATTTGTTTTCATTTTCAGTACAAAGGAAAACATGCATCTCTTTTCCTCTCTTACCACTGGATTTGGTCTAGGAGTGTACACTCTGCCTGGTTTTGTTCCACTGGAAGATCTGTTCTTACTAGGAAGCAAGACCTCTGGGTTGGGCAGTACCATAGATTTAACTGGTTCAATGACAGATGGTGTTGGGACATAAATTGGCTCTGGATCTACTTCACCTTCTACTTTCATCCACAATGGACAATTCCTAACAGGTTGTTCTGGCTCTGAGTCACAGATAGCTGAAAAAAAGAGAAAAAATAAAAATTACTTACAAATAAAACACCATCTAACACAGCAGTAACAGAATTTTTTGTTTGAGTTTGAGGTCTAGCCATGCAACTAGTTCAAACTGCCAGAAAATTCTACTGGTTGCTTTTCTTGCCTCAAATTCTAGTCAAAAGTGACCAGGATTTGTCTACAAGAAAGAAGAAATAAAAAATGTTTCTACACTAGTCCTTGTTTCTCATTTTTACTGAAACAGAAGATACACAAAAAATTAGTGATCTTCACTGATGTTGCATACAGAAAAATTGTGTAACGCCCCAAAAAAATCCCAGACCTGTATACTGCAGCTCTATGGAAGACTTAATTTATTCCAGTAGAGCACAACAGAATACTTTGTTTTAGCTATTCCTAGAAGTATTGTTAGGAAGAAACTGAAAATGTAAATTCATATGCAATTCCTACCAATTTGGTTTTCTGAGCGTACCTTAGGCCAGATCTGAAATTACCATACATAACTGTATTTTCAATGAAATCCATGAACTATACAGCTATATACAGCAACTGAAAACACAGCTCTAGCTACTCACTTGTTAGCAGGGAAAGATAACAGCACTGTAACAGTGAACATTACCAACAATGATAGCAGTAATTACCTCATATCCATAGTCTTTAAAGACATTTGGAGAGTTGAACAAGAGTTTAAACTACCAAAAAGAAACTCCAACTATTTGATTCAATAAATAACTATGCAGTGCCCAAAATGCTGACCACATCAGTAAGAATTAACAAAAAAAAAAAAAAAAGGTGTTATTTCCTAAGTCACCTGGATTTAAAAATGGCATCACCACTACATCCTAATAAAAAATGCCCACCAAGATTGGTGGTTTGCTGTAAGTAATCTCCACCAATACTCACTGTATTCCACCCGTTTCCTCTTCTTCCTGTCTTTCTGCTTTATTTCCTCTTCTTCCCCATCACCCTCTTCTTCCACATCTTCATCCTCTTGCTGTTGTCCTTGTGTTCCAAACAGCACAAGATGTCCACGCACAGCCTTTTTCATCATTTTTTTATGTTTTGATCCTCCCTTCACCAGCAAGACCCTTCTCTTGAGGCAGGTACACCCAAACATACAGTCTGGCCTGCGGCAGTGGGTAGGCTGACGTTTCTCCAGTGCCAGACTGGCACATATGCAACCCAGTCGGCAGAAATCATTGTTGCAGGGAGGTGCTCGTCGTCTTATTATTTTGTGGATAGGTTTGTTTTTAAGAGATGCCTAAAAGAAGTTTTAAAGAAGCATAAACTTCAAATTTTAGTAAGAGAAATATTTTAGTAAAATTAAATCAAGCATATGCAAAATTGCTATTCAAAGTTCATTTAGAAAACCCCTCCAGTTACATTCTTTACATATGAAAACTTGTCCTCTATACCAAAAAAACCGCTAAAAAACCCAACAGAACAGTTTGCATTTGAAGTCTTTTGAGAGCCAACTGGAGACAGCAAAACCATCCAGGCAGTAAGTAGCACGTGGAAAAAGCAAAAGAAGTTATCATGTGACAACCAGATTACATGACCAGGATTTTCTTGCAGTTAGCTCAAATGAAAACATCAAAAGGAAAATAGGAAGGAAATGCAGTTACTGAATAACAACTGTGTCGCTGTGGTACCGCTAGCCGCGTGCAAGAACCAGGCTGAATCGGGTGAGGTGGAATTCTGATTTTATTATTTAATTCTAAAACTTATATAGACTTTTGAAAGTTCCTCCGGATTGGGTCAATTCAAAACCTCCCCCTAGGCCGATAGGCCAGGTTGAACTGTCCATCATTCCAGAGACAGTTTCAATAACATCCAAACCTTATCTTTGTTTATAGAACACAGGGAGAAGAAGAGAAAAATTCTCACGGGAAAGAGTCTGTGCTGTCACACAACTGTACTAACCCAAATTTGTAATGGTGAAAATTTTAAACAATTCGAATTATTAATAATTTGTATCAACACGCTATTATCACAATTAGTTTCTTCACATACTGCTAAGTCAGCACTCCTCAAGTTTCACTGCAAAGACTACACCACAAAGGAATCTCATGCTTTATCATGACCCTTAGCAGCTTCAGTCTCATTTTCTGCATCTCTATGCAACATCCATAAGTGGGCAGATTAAAAAAATCAACAGTACAGACAAGAAACAACTACAGATCTACCTGAGCTGTAAGCAGGGTTGCCAAAGAGATGTCTGCTCGTTCCTCTGTAATATAGGTCCGTGGTTTCCCATCCCAGAGAGCACAGTCTTCCAAGTCCATTAACTTCACTTGAGATTTAGACAGACCTGGTGGACGAGGTGCTTGGTGATGCTGTGGTGCTTGACGCAAACTGATCTGCTTTGGAAACGTATTTTCATCCACAGTTGGCAGCACAAAACCATCTGCTTGGTTACTCAAACTGCTAGCAGACTTAGCAGCCTTTTCCCCTGATGAGTTCTGTTTCTGCTTTGCAGGAATAGGTGAAGGCAGAATAGGCTTGTAAGATGATCTTACTCTACTATTTGTAGAGGTCTGTCTGGTTTGAGTCTTTGTCTTCCTAGAGGTAGATGATGGAGGAACAGGCTTGAATGTGTAAGATGTTGATGGAATTACAGTGGACTGCTTCTTTAAAACACTGTCGAGTGTTCGAACATAGCTAGTGCTCTTAGTGGGAAGCTGATACACCACAGGAGAAGTGGGAGTGTTAGAAGAGAATCCCATACTTGTTTCCATCAATTTCCCTTCATTTTCCAGGTACTCATCCAGCTTGTCACTACAGAATGCTGAGCGATTCTTCAATGAACCTTCTGAACTGCCACCTAAATAAATCAAGAGTACTTCAACTCCTAGTTAAATCTTCTAATTAATATTAAACACTGTAGGATACGTAAATACGTCTCTAAAAAATGCACTCTTCTACAAGGGTTGTATATAACATAGGCACACCAAATAGAATCCATTCTGAAACACAACTAGCAACCCGCACAACTGTTTTTGTGGAGATCTTACACGTGTATTTGTGGTAGGTTGGCCTTGGCTGGACCCCAGGTGCCTGCCAAGCCACTCCATTACTCCCTTTCTCAGCAGAATGGGGGGTTGATAGCAAGCTGCAAAAAACCTCATGGGTCAATATAAAAGCAGTTTAATAAAGTAAAAGCAAAGCCCACGTACGGAAGCAAAGGAAAACAAAGGATTTATTCTCTACTTCCCATCAGCAGGTGATGTTCAGGCACTTCCCGGGAAGCAGGGCTTCAGAACAAGCAGCAGTTACTCCAGAAGACAAACATCATAAGTAACAAATGCCCTCCCTCCTCCTCCATTCTCTTAAGCTTTTATTGCTGAGCAGACATACATTATGGAATATCCCTTTGATCAGTTGGGGTCAGCTGTTCTCTGTCCCCTCCCAAGACCATGCCCACTCACTGGCTACTGCTGAGGGGGGAATGTTGAGAGGCAGCCTTGGTGCGTGCGGGCACTGCTCAGTAGTAGCCAAAACACTGCTGTGTTACCAACACCTTCCCAGCTGCCAGTGCAGAGCACAGCACTGTGAGAGCTGCTGTGGGGAAAATGAACTCCAGCTCAGCCAGACCCCACACAGCATTCATTCACAAAAACACTACAGAGCTTCTGTGCTTCTATTCTTACTTTGTTTGTCCTAAATACCTGCCCTACCTGGTATAGCACAACATATCTGGAATATTCCAACACAACACTGTATAGAGGTGCAGAAGGTACAATATAAATATTTGATCTAAAGTAAAAAAATTGGCAAATTTTCAACAATCCATTTGAGGTATGGCAAAGTAACCAAATATGTGAGGAATACGTGCTCTAACTGGAGTTAAAAATACACCAATATAAATGAAAATTATTCAGGTTCATTAGGATCCCTGAGGCAAGAGAATTCTGGAATTACCATACTTCCATATAAACTCAAAGCTCACAAACAAAACAAAAACTATTACACCTTTGCTCTTCACTCAAGCGTTCTGTGTACAACAGAACACGTATTTTTATCTTACTCGAAGTTTCTCTCTTCCCTCATTAAATCTCCATTCTGACTACGGAACCAGTACTGAAAAATTCTTTAATCATAACGGTTTCAATATAAAAAATAAATCTCTCATTAAGACACACATAAACACCAGACTGCAAGGTCTATGGAAGGTCAAGAAAATGGCCACATGTTGGAAATATGTACATTGATCTCTCTAATTTTTTTTACCTTCATTTCTAGAAGCACCATGAAGCTTCCCTCGCCAGCCTTTGATTTTTGTGAAATCATTTGTCTTTCCTGTCCTGGAAACAAAAGGAAATCCAGTATCTAGAAAAGAAGAAAGCTAGTCTCAGTTTATGAACCAAGTTTGGTTGTATCAGTGTCTTAGCAAACTCTGCTTATTCCTCTTCAGGGATAGGTGGACAGTAGCAAAATCAAAAGGTTTGAAGCAACTTGATTTTTACTTTTTTTTAATTAACAGAATACTTAACAAGGACAAGCTTCCTGTAGAGTTCTGCTCTATGGCCGAGGATCTGCTATCCCATACAAAACGTTTTTCCTTTATTTTCAGTTTTAGTCTCCTTAGCAATGTGCAAAAGCAGTTGGCTCCGAAAGTCTAATGGGCCAATCAACTAATTAGTAGGCTAAAATGGAACAGGCAGGTTTTGAGCAGATACTACAGCCTCACTCAGCAAGAACGGTAATTTGATTCTCTCCCCTCAGCTGAGCCAATGACTTTTATGACACCTGCAGAAACTTGATTTAATGTTCAGTGTCCTGTCAAATTCAGATGAGTATCAGTTAGGGGCATGGACAGTGAATAACCACAAAAGGCAAACAGTTACATCTCTGTCAAATTATGCATCAACTGTGGGAACTAAGATGGAATGTAAAAATACTAATAGGGATCTGTGTGGCCATTTAACATATTGTTAGGCTAGAAATAATTGCATTGGACACTAAGCTGACTGAGGTCTTCTGAACTGAATCTTCCTCTCCTGCACTGTAAACAATCTGAAATTCAACATCTCCCTCTACCAGCTCCTAAAAGCAGTAAGTAAGACAGAAGTAATCAGAACATTAAAGTGGGAGAAACAGTTAAGTAGAAGACAGATAAGCATATAAGATATACTTTGTCCATCCAGTTCACTATTAAAAACAGTACCTAACAATGGTATGAGAATCATAGTCACAGTATAATGAGAAATGCACTTGCTTGGATACCAAGCAAGTTTAAAATAGAACAATCAGTCACAACTTTTGTAATAAATAATTATCATGAAGTACAGGGTAGCCCCCACGTGGTATCTCAAGGTCTTCGGGAAAATTCTGATACTCAGCTCTGTTAAAGACAACTTCTTTTTTGTTTGGTATGTGAGCAACATCAGACAAATTCAGATTGCTTAAGCCTTTTCTGAGCAGTATGAGAGGTCAGTATAAAACAGACAGATACTATTACTGGACCACAACCATCACAAAACCTGAAAACAATCCAGCCGCAATTACTCAGGACTCCTTGCCCAGTAACCACATAATGATCTAAGGAAGTTCTCCTATTTTGTCATTTTAGTATCGTTTTAATCTCTTTAGATACCAAAATGAACTAAATAGGCATTCTCTCCTTCTCATCACTGATAATAAAAAGGTGACACTTGAGATTACAGCAAATTCATATTCTACCCACCTGGAGAATTGGGGTTGGTACCTGGATAGCTCCACAGAGAGTAATTTGAGTAGGAAAGAGGAAGCTGCACACCCAAATATTTCAAGTCGATGCTCATTGTTGGGTCCACAGAATTCAACTTCAGTCCCACTACAAGAAGCAAGTATCAGTATATGTCTCAATGCAGCAAGATGTAAGGAAAAAGAAAGTCAAGATATTTACTAAAAGATCAACCATTCAGTTACATGGGCTTTTCCGGCATTCACCCACCATTTTAAGAGACTTGAAAAAAAGCATTAGGGCCATAACAGTTACTTACACTGGATTTATAGCAGGTATAAATTAAAGAGCACTTTACTAAATGGGAATTTGAGAAAAGAATTGAATTACTTTTCATAGTTTTTTTGATTGCTTTCCGTGAAGTTTTCACAGAAATTTATTAACCACAGTGCCAGTGTTGTAATAAATCTCATAATAAAACCTTTTGTCTGTTTTTCTAAAGAAGTCAGCACCATTTACATCTTTGAAGGCTAGAGTTACTCTCTGAACCCAACTCAGCTGACTGACATTTCATATCTCTAAGTAACTAAGCCTGCCAGCAGTACTTACACATCCCCTTTTGTACTGAGCTGAACTCGTGCAAGAACATATACCACACACACATCAGTTTCAACCGGCAGGAAGAGACAATAAACCACATTTTAGCTCTGAAGAATGTGTGTTTGTTTGATTGACTGTTACGATATAAGAATGAGTTTAGACAGCAATTTCAGGACTTGGGTTATCAAATTCTCCAAAGCTCAGCAGGTTATTTTTTTCCCCAGTCTCGGCCCCATAAAACACCCTTTTTTCCCCCCTGAAACAGGGGGGGGAAATGGCTATAAAAAAATCTAAATAATCTGTGTTGTTATAGGCACTAAAGTATTGTGGTGGCATCAACACATTCCTTCATTAACAAACCCCAATACTCAAATTGAAAGGTTTACTTGGTAACAAAAGCTACCTTTGTCAATGGCAAAACAAATACAGATAAAGAAATGCTGAGAAAAGCAAAAGCTAGGAAAATTGATACGGCACCTTCTCAGAAAACATTGTTACACTGAATTAAAGAAATCACTGTCAATCAAATTCAGCTCACAGCTGGGAGCTGAGAACATCGATTTTGATCTTTAGCTATACAAACTTACAAATGTTGCTCCTGTTGCCCACAAGTTTGAAATGAATACATTGTATGTATGCATCTTGAAACTGAAAATGTATGACTTGACAAGGCTCAAGAAACAAAGTAGTGTTTGCACATACAGTAGAAACCTTGTGTTGGCCGTACACATTTACGTTCACAAGTGGAAACAGTGGAAACAGTGAAAACAGTGGCCAGATTACTAGCAGCCTGAAAACAACTGACACAAAAAAAGTCTCAGGCATGGTTGTTTAAACAGATACTGTTACCAAAGACAATCTAGTGAGATGTAATTTTCATATCTGCATAGGGAAAATGAGAAGCAAGTCAATCTGGCATTTTGCATAAAAACATGTCAACTGACAAATGTCAAGATGCCAACCATTTCTTTTCTCTATTCAAGTACAACGGAAAGAGTAGAGAGTTTATTTTTCTTCGCACTCCTTTCTGTCACCTGCAAAAACAAACCTATCTTTGTTTTACACTCAAACAAATATAAGAACATCATGCATGCACAATATCTATTATTTTAGTTCAGAATCATGAAATAAAAAACACCGCGACAAAAACCAAGAGGATGAGTCCAAGACGTGCAACATGGAATGACCACAGACAGCAAGAAGAGAACAAATGGTAGCAGTTAAGTATTATATCAGTAAAGACATCCCCACACACAACAGGTGAACTATCACTTTTTAAAATTTCTACCATCTCCAGAGCATTGCTGAATTTCAGTTGCTGTAAGCAAACAGTAGCAAATGAAGAACTTTAAGAACTTTCTCTTCTCCATCAGCTGCAGCTGATTAATCTGAAATATGAAACATGGCAACAGTGCCTTTGATTTTCAAGAATATAATTAGGGATTCAAATTAGCTCAGATAAAAGAAGCATCCCATAGCATTTGCAGTGCTCCGGCAGGAATTTTCCTTTTAACATACTTAAGTTAGATTTCCTTCTTTCTGAAGCATCTTCCTGCAATTCTGGTGCCTGTAAGATCTAGACAGCCTCAATCACCCTGTTATTAACTTCACAGATCAAGAGCAATTGCGGGGTTCAGGTACAGCTCCAACATTTCATTAGTGACTCTCAAAAAGAATCTTAAACTTCTCAACTACACTGTTGAGAATCAAAACCAGAGCTAACATCAAAACTGCTATGTCTGTTCCTTCCACAGTCTCAAGTCTGCAAGGCAAGAGATCTGTAACTATTTGGAAGATGAAGGTAAATATCGAGAAAGTCTAATTCCTTGTTCACATGCAGCAGCTGAAGTCTAACAACAAAAGTATTCATATTGTAATTCACTTCAATGCCTGATCAGACTACTGTAGTAACCTCTTGCTGCAAATAGTTTTCCCGTATCTTCTTTTCCCTCTAAGAATTAGAAGCTGTGGTTCATCTCCATCATTGCCGAATTGCAATTTCACTATTTAACAGGCTCAGCAGATTACCATCCAACACTGGAAATGATGGTCATAACCACTCAAGAAAAGCAAAATTCTTCAGATGCCTCTTTCTTAGCCTAATACTTGACATTTCTTGTCCATTTTGTAGTATCTCTGAACTGCTCAAAACCCTTCAGAAGGCAACTCACACTTCAACTGGAGAAAAAGCATGTGGGTTGTACATGTTCCCAGTTGCAGGATCATCTTATAAGTAAAACAGCCCTCACTAGTGCTGTAGTTGCCAAGGTATCTATCCATGGCTGCCAACACACTGTAATTTTATGATACTTTCTTGGGTAAAGGTAACACTTAGGAGGTCCATAATAAAATCCTAAAAAGGCTTTACACTGCTAGTTCTCATCATACCCCATGCATAAACCATTCAGGATAATCCAATGTTCTTCACCACAGAAGCTTTGTGAGGGCCCAAAACAGGTCATATCAGAGTCAAGATCAGTACCTGGAGTCTCAGTCCCTACAGTAGTACAGTTATGTGTTTGAAACATTCAGTGCCAGAACCTCAGGAGTATGAAGTACACCACTTCCATGCGTATCAATAATTTCACCACCTGCTCTAATGCCTATGTTAATGTCATTGGTCTCAGGACTACTATTGCTGATGTCATTCAATGTCATCAGTAGAAAGAATATTAAGTTCCACTCTGTGGATCGCTGACTTTCCTCCATCTACCTCAGGATAACATCGTATACAAATAGAAGATCACAAACTACAAGTACCTTGGCTCAGCCCTTTTACGTGGCTAGTAAACTGGATGAATGTGGACTCAAAGAAATAAGGACTCAAAACACAGTAAATGTAGTCTTAGTTAAGTGTTGCTGGATCTCTAGCTATTCTGCTACCAGGAAATGCCTACTGTTATGAAGGAGTAAAACCAACTCCATCTGCTTTTAACCAGGTTTACGTCATTACAAAACAGGCACTGTTGGAAGGCTCGGCAACTTTTGCAAGAGCGATGTAACATGCAGACTCTTGCTCTCCTGTTGGAGATTCAGGACTTGCCTTTTGCCACCTCCACATTTTCTAGTCTGCAACAAAAATGGGGGTAAATGAAAAGACAGGTCCCAGCTGTATTAGGCATATACAGTATTGGCACCAGTAGGAAATTATCAGCTCAGTATGACTAAGTGTAATGATCGACCCCAGGTGCACCAGTATGTACACCACCACTTACCTTCCTGAAGGCTAGGATGTATTACTTGTTTATGCCTCAAGGTCTTCAGCTCTTCCATCAACTCCTTTTCCAGTACCTGTATTCTTGCTTGACAATCTACTCCAAAAATAAGAGAACATGTAAAAAACATTTGCCAAGCAAAAAACCTGATTTAATTATTAATTTTTCAGTGTGTCTTTACAAATTCCCTTATTGCAGGGAAGAGCCACTCACAAAAAAAAAAAAAAGAAGAAATATACCTGGATCACTTGTAGTCAACAGGGGAGCCTGAAGATTCTGTGACTCTTCTCCACCAGCTCTATCAACAGTGTTAATGTCAAGAGCTTCCTACATACATGAAGAGCCTTGAGTAAGTTACCTTAAAACACTTAGATGCAAACTAGGCCACATCAAATATCACCAAATTATTCAAAACATGAGACTGTTTCATAAACAAGCATGCATTCTTTTATACAGAACTCTAGATTCCACTACTTTTTCCTGAGATGCAAGAAGAAGACAATGTTATAAGTAACACAGGGTCAAAATAAGAATGGATTTGGAAAGAGGCCACAAAATTCCAAACTCAGGTTAAAAGAACATATAACTTCAGCTTGCAAGCATAAAGGGCTTTAAAAGGTTTCTGAATTTTACTCACAACAGTGAGGTTTTACCTTTGATGCAAAGGACACAAAAAGAACACCGTCAACATCTTCAAGGTCTGGTTTAACATCTGGAAGGATACTGCCAGGCCCCAGAGAAGTGTTCTTGCTTGTTACTGCAGTTTTCCCTATACCTTTAGGTGGTCGACCAGCCTTGGAAATTTTCAGTTTCCGTGGCCTTCCTCTCTTATTTGTAACTGATGATAGGGTGGTTTGATTGTTACCAGAGCCTTTGAGGGACATAGGGTTCTTCAGCATCCCGGGCCTTTTTCTGCCACCAATCTCCTTATCTGGAAAGTCACAACTTACTGAGCCCCTGAGATTAAAATTAGGTGATCTGGGTAGAGCCCACTGGGCCTCTCCAATTGAACAGTATTTCTGTGACATTTTATTCCCAGGAGATTCTTTTTTCATAACTAACTCCTCAGGCACAGGGACTGTGCCTGAGCAAGAGTCTTTGTGATTTTCAAAACACACAGGGGGCAAGGAATCCAGGATTGCACCCAAAGGGGATTTATCCTTTTTGCAAGAGGAAAGCATGGTCTGCGGCAGCTCAGATATCTTCACTGTGCTCTTTGTGACTGTACAAGGTTCCAAATAGACCACAGGCATCTTACCACTATCTAGTTTTAACATTTTTGCTTTGGCAACACCTGAAGGACTGGTTAGCATACGCTTCCTAGACCTGAATTCTCCATCAATTCCATCTGTTTCACGGCGTCTCATTAGGTGTTTTTGTACAATGGGATCATCATCGTCAGTGTTGGAATATTCATCAGTTTCTTCATCTGTGTCTTCCTGTTTCACAGTTATTCCTTGTGTGCAAATATTTGATTCGTAGTCGTAGTCATCTGCTGGCTCCTCTTTAATGACTACATTGAAGTGTCCATTTGGGTCCAATGGAGATGCAACACGGGAATTGCTTTCATAACTGCTAGCAATGGGACTGGGGTGGGAGGGGGGGGACAAAACCAAAACACAACATAAGATCTTTATGAAATCTCCTTTACCACAATTCCACCATCTCCCATAATCCTTTGTTACATATCACAAAAAGCTTCCAAAATGCTCCCAGACATAAGTCTGCTAAATAAGCTGTCATTTAGAAGCTTACATTTGTAGAAGTAAGAGAAACCCAAGAAACCCCACGAAATTGCCATTATTAAGAACAATCCAACTTCTTATCTGAAGGCAGCAGCACA
The DNA here is from genome assembly GCA_013397115.1 of Edolisoma coerulescens. NCBI lineage: Eukaryota > Metazoa > Chordata > Aves > Passeriformes > Campephagidae > Edolisoma > Edolisoma coerulescens. The sequence continues at coordinate 107,715 of VWZW01004152.1, read as the reverse complement.
ACTTCCTTCCCTGCTAATATCAGGGTGACATTTGCACTTTTTCCTCTTTTACTCAGCATGAACTCATGATAAGCTGTCATATTTGAAATGTTCAAGAAGTGGCCTTAGTTTGCTGTGTATCTCGTTAAGACACTAAAGCCATTGTGCTTGCAAGTAAGAAGCCAAGTGAGCCCTTAATGCACCAAAATTCTAGTTAATGCACCCTGAAGCCACATACAGACAATCCCTAAATTCAACTGTTCTTTGAACACTTAGAGAATACTAATATCCTACTGAATCCTGCTGCATTTTCCACTAGGTCTGAGTACTAACCTAACCAGAATTCAAAACAGCATGCATTAGATACTGAAGAGTAACAGTACAGGCAGCTACGCTCTGATGATGGGCTTCTTTGAGGGCCAGACACATCAGTCAAAGAACTACAATCACCAGTTTTGTTTAGTGTATCAGAACCTGGCTCCTTGTCATAAAAGAAAACTGCTAAGGTATGAAGGCAGAAACTCACATCCAGAATAGAACTCAGAAAAAAAAGTCAGAACTTATTTACTCAATGTATCACATAGTATTCCAATAATACCTTTATATTTATTGTATGATACATTACATATAATTTTAATTACATTATTATTGTCAACTTCATGCAATTAAAATGTTATTAAAAGTAAAATTATTCGTTAATGATGACAATTTCAAATAAAATTTAACATAACTGTGTGAAAGTTGCTTTACATATATTGGATGTATATATGTGTGTCTATTTTATCATTAATATTATCCATTAATATTATCCCTCCCCCTTTAAAGAAGTGCTATGCTCAGTTGAACCCACAGCTGGGATTGAGAAAGGGGAAAAGAAGTGGAGGAAGAAGCTGCTTCTTTCTTGTGTAGACTGAGGACATACTTAAAGGAGAAAAGCTGAAACACAGGGAGCTGGGAGTAACATGAAGCTGGGAGCATTCCCCTCATGAAGAAAGACTGCAGTATTAAAACAGGGTGCTGACAGTCAAGATATAGATTTATATACTTACATATAAAATTCTAATGAACAGGAGAAGCTACCTAGAAAACCTGCTGCAACTCATAAGGACACTAAGTAACCAGCATTAAGCTTCAAGCAAAAACATGACTAGTGAGGGAACAGCAGGCAGCAGGAAAGTGGAATACCAGTCCTATTTTGTCTACTGTTTTCTCTAGACAGCAAGTTTTCCATTAGAAATTTTCTAGCTTTCATTTAATGAATAATGTGAAATGAAAGATTAAAAAGCTTTTCTCGGTCAGTGAGTTTACTGTGAGAGAAATGCAGACAGACTACTTACAGGTTATTGACAGCTGAAAATCCTGCCACAATACTAAGCTAAGAGGTTGATTCAGTACAGCTGATCCACAATTAAAATAAATATAATTTAGACTCATCTGCTCTGCTACCCTAAAATTCTTGACAATAAAGAGGCAAAAAGCCCTAGCAAACTTGTAAGCCACAAATAAATTTCTCATCTGAGTTTTACTGTTTCCAGTTGGAAGCCCAGTAAAGCTTGGACTTCTCTAGTCATTTTCCTTTATCTATTACAAGGTGCGTACATGTAAGCTAAGGATTACCTTTCTATTAGGGATCTGGACAGTATCCAAACCAAAAAACCCCATTGTAACACTGAAACTTCTAGACACAAATACTGTTTTATTCTGCAAAATGCACCTATAAGCCAGGTGGTGACAAGAGTGAGGTATGACCCATGCCTGTATATGCACGAGAAGATAAAGTATTTGCACAAAATGCTGTTTTTAAATTCTGATGCAATAACCAACTTCTCAAAGAATAAAAAGTTGCTTTTTAGCACTGAAGCAATTTCATCTGGCCCTTAGTTTGTGAAGTTACATGCAACATAAGTAGTCACAGAAACTTCTCTTCCTCTATTCTATGGGAATATGAATCAAGGAGGTTTGTCCTCTCAAAATCCTGAACTTAATCTAAGATCAGGTAAAAATGGTGAAATAGTGTCTTAACTAGCTCTTTCTTTACCTGATATGGAACAATGCTCATATTTAAACAACTTTCTTATAGCCCAAGTAATGTATTTGGCACTCTTGCAATATAATAACAAAAGCAGAGAAATTGCCTTTTTGGCTTTTTCCAGATTAAAAACCATTAAGCTGCTCATTTTTTGACACTACCAAGACACATTTTTTTTTAGGTACATCATTTTAAAATACACCAGGGAGGAGTTGGAGGGCGAATCCGATTTCTTGTGGAATTAATCTAGCAATCTGCGGCAGAGGTTTGAAGGATAATCACTTGCCTTCCTCTCCCAAAAGAAAGGAAAGAAAGGAAAAAAACCAAACTGTCAAGACTAAACACAAGACAACTAAATTAGAATAACAAGACTAATGGAGCATTAAAAATCCCACAGATTTTTTATTTTCGAAGGAGGAAATTCAAAAGACCTTGGAAGGGAGAAAGAGTACCTTAGCCTGTAAGACTTAAGAACCAGTAAAGTTTGTTTGTGGTACCTTCCATGGCCTAAACATATGAGTGTGTCCAGGCATAAGCATTTCTGTACAAGTATCCACAACTCAAACATTTGTTTTCTTTACAACACGTCTAATTAAACTAAACATACTATCAGACCACAGAAGCAGAAAGAAAAGAACCCACATAGTACGTTGGATAAAGAAAACAGTCCTTTATTTCTGAAGTCCTCTAACAACTCAGGATTAAAATTACTCTTAGGTATATGCAACCTTTAACATGGTTCTATTCTCAAAAATGTCAGAAGAATTGAGTATTGGTGGGGAGTATCACCCTCAACAGCACTAGGAACTCCACTTCTTTTAGAGAGGATTATCTGAGAGGTAGCAGTTCCCAACCTGCTTCTCACTCAGATCTAAGCTCAGCAGAAATCACTACCCTGCCTAAAAGCAAGATAGTGCCTATCAAGTACTACTAAGAGCTTGCCCACCACAAAAAATAAATACTGCCCAGTCTTCATTAATACGTAAATATTAATGTGTTTGGTTTGAGAAAGAAAAATGCCACACTCTCAGTGCTGTCCTTGAAAGGCTGACATACTTCTAAACTCAACTGCATGGCATGAAAACACTGTGAACAGATCAGAAGAAAGGAGAACTAAAGTTCTGAAAAACTCCAGCACTTACAAAGATAGTTGTGCCATTTCTTGGATAAGATCAACTTTCTCTTTCCAAGTAAAGAATTCGATTTTTTCACACAGATTACAAAAATATGTAACAAAAAACTGGCCAGTGCTTGAAAGTAGTTGAAAGTAGTTTTAGGACAGTGGTAACATTTATTCATCAAGTGACAGGTGCTTCCAGGCCAGACAACACAAAGATCCTTTGCAGTCTTTTCCTGTCTGCACAGCTTTTAGCACTTTTCAGAGATCAACTGCCTTGGAGGCAAAACCAGAGAAGGAATCTAACATGCTCTGGACCAAAAGAAATTAAATCTGCCAACTTGCATCAGCTATTTTTAAGGAAGGTCGTTGAGTCCTTAAAACAATGGTTTTTATTCCTTGGGAATAAATAGTTCTCAAAAAAATTTGCTTCAATGACCCTCTCCAGGCAAATGAAATATCACTATGAAAGGAAAATAAACCTGACAATAATTACTCTCTGAGTTTTACTTCCAATATGCAAAGTTATCTAAATGCTTCTCCATGCTCTTAGGAATTAAAAAAAGCCCATCCTCTCTGTAATCGGTGTTATTTTCAGTATTTAAAATGGGTTACAACAGCATTTTTTGAGAATGAATAAGTGTAGAAGACCTTCTTTCTAATAGACTGACACATGAAAATACTGCAAAAGAAAGGTGCGGGCACTCTAGAACCCAAAACTATTCTAGTACTCTTAAGAATTATTATAAATAAACTCAATAAAGTGTCAAAGTATGGATAACTTTGTAATTTGAAGTTTTTCTCAAGTTACTCAAGTTACTAAAAAGGCAAGGAGATCCTTCTTGCAAGACAAAAAAACTGACGAAACCTCTGTCCTCTCTAAAACATGCTGCAGTTGTATAGTAATACAGCCTTTGTATAATACAGTTGTACACTAATACAGCCTCTATAATTACATCATAAATATAACTTTTCTCCTATAATGACTGACCTCTAATTTCACCATTAACCATTAACATCATCCTGATATCCTGCAGTTAAATAATTCTCTTGTGTACTGGTCTACGAAGGTTGCTTTTGTCACTACATCTTTGGCAGATTAAGCCTGGTATTAACAAAGTGACATGAAGCAACATGGCAGAAAAGAAACCTCTATTTTTTTTAATCCTTTCTTTGCACTGGAAGTATCTCTATATTAACTATTCACTAAGTCTGCTCTATTCTATTGCTTTGATTTTCAAAACTAAGTGAAAGTGTAGTAAAATAACAGGTATTGCCAGGCTTGTTTTAAAAAAACCAAGTTTTTCTGAAGTACTTCCCTTACCTCCCAGCAAATATGAGGCAACTGACTACCAACAGGCAGGCTACCTCATACTTCTTCGTGGAATAAAAGAATTCATACCAAGCAGTTATTGACAAAACGGTGGCTTGCTGCCAATTACAACTGCCTTGCAGCAATCCCTACACATGCCCAACCTAAATACCCACACACCATTCACTTTCACTAATGAAAACTGAAGCTATAGATAGAAACAGCACGTCACTGTGGCGAGCAACCCTAAAAGCAAAGGCAGTGTTTTGATGACTGCAATGTGCTGTCTAAAATTCTGAAAAATTAATTTAGCCTTCTAAAATGCTAAGAGGGTTAAGAGAAATCCCTCAATGCTTCTCAACAACGGGAGATAAAGCAACACAAAAAATAATACTGAACTCCTGCATTTGTCAGACACCTTAGATAGTCAAGACTGATAGATGATTGAGCAAAGAAAACCTTTAGTAATATTAACTGTTCTGCCATTTCAGGTAATGCAACCTTTAGCTGTAAATCTGTACACTGAGCATCCCGTTCTTTATTTACAAAACATCCCACTTAACCAGCGGTTCTACTAAAAATGCAGTGTTAACTCACCTTTCAGAGACTTCTTGTTTTAGCTTTGGCATAACACCTGAAGGCAGGTCACTGTCCAGGAGACCCAAGAAGTCTCCTTCCGCATTAAAGGACTCTTTATCCAGCTCAATGTCTGATGGGTTTTGACCAATGAATGAAGACTCTAAACTTCTCTGATGCACATCTAATGCATCAACTTCAGCAGGGCGACCACAAATGGCAGGAGTGTTAAAAACATCACCTCCTACCAATTCTAAGCTACTGTTCTGTTTCACATCACGCTGAGGTCGACTATTCAGCCCATCATCTCTGAACCCTTTAGCAAAAGGATTGTAATCTATTTTCAGCTGGGTAATCTGGATGTTCTGGTAGGCTGTAACTGCGAAGAATTCTGTCTGCGGAAAGGTAAATGTATGGACATCGGGACCGTTAAGCTGAATGACTTCTGTGGCTTTGTTTGCAGGCACCAGGTGAAGGCGTGGCAGATAACGGTGCATAGAATGCAGGATTATGTGACCTTCCTGGTCCAGGGTGTTGTTGGTAAGTTTTAGTTTGTAGAAGGATACTGGCTGGTGCATCCAGAACTGGCCAGTGGAAGGGGATTCTGGATGAATAAACACTCGCCCTAGAACATGTGGTTCTGCCTTCCCACTGGGCTCCCACCAACGGCCATTCCATTTGTATCGGTGATTGTCTACAGGGGATATGTCCATGACGAGGATGTACTTCTGACTGGAATTCAGCCCTGTAATCCAGTATCGGCAATATGGAAACATGCGCCTCCCCTGCTTCGTCAGGATCATCTCCGTGTTGCGATGGTAGAATTCATTCCACATGCTGTTGTTATCTAGGGTAACAGTGATGCCTCCTGAGACACAGTCAGCTGGGAGGCAGGTCTTGACTCTGGGTTTGACTGGAGTTGATACACTGCTGGCGAGAGCACAAGCATCACTGTTTGCTACTAGGATTCCTTGGTCAGCTTTTCCATTTCCCTGCTGTTGTTTCAAGATGACAAAGAAAGCAGGCGCTGCACCAGACACAGTCCCACCATCCCGGCTAGCCAAGACAATCTGCTGTTTCTCCATGATGAGCACTCTCACAAGCTCTCAAACCAAACGCAAATTGTACAGAGTTCTGATAATCTTCTATGTGTGTTCACCATTCTGGAAGAAAAGGAAAACACAGCTAAAATTATTCCAATACAGTCTAGGAAAGTAATTAAGTCACTTAAGACATCCTTTTTGCAACAGCTCTCCACATTAAAAACTTAAAAAGATAAGCAGTACCATAAAACAAAGCACAATCAGGGTGTAACAAATCAAGGTTGCATGTGTGTATATAATTTTGACCTTATAGACGTGAGGGCTATGACACCTTTAAATTGCTTTTTCATATACGCTTTGCCACAACAGAACTCCTTGCTTTGCTTGGTATTTCTAAGCAATTTGTTCTGACATTGCAGATCATTCGCTTAACAACATTAGGCAAAACACGCAGAAGTCTTCAGGAGAGCAAATGGCGCATTTCTGACACAAATGCAAAAGTCTTGCCAGAAAGAAAAGAGTTCCCTGAGATTTACAATTTGTCAAAAATTTAAAGGGGGGAAGAAAAAATAAGTTAAAAACATTTTCTCTGAATTTCTTTATTGAAATCATCTTAGTTTGCGTGTTTGGAATTTCTTTGCTTACACCTCCCACCAACCCCAAGAACTTCTAATTGTCTGTCAAGGGCAGAGAGAAAAAGAAGGGACAAAATACTTCAAATGGACAAGCTTTGGAAGAAGACACAAACTAACTCCCAAAAGGCCATGCAGCTAAGATTAAATGGACAAATGTGAAGCATTGGGCTGCCTTAGCTTCCTTTATCTTCTCAATTATGGAAATAATTTAAATCAAACAAGAAAACATTTGTACCACTACGATTAGCATAATCACTGTTTAGGGAACTAAAGAAGTTACTTTTATCTGCATATATACAATTCCACTTCTGTGTATCTACCTCCCAGGTTAAGGATTATGTCAACACTGTAACAAAAGATCATAAACTACTTCATTTTTCAAATAGCCTGTATATTTCTGTATGCAAAATTTTAAAACATGCACTTCTGGTAACTCACAAGAATCTTATTGCCACATCCAGATGTTTGTACTTTGATCCTTACTGTATGTGGAATACAACACTGACAAAAAATGATTGGTTCTCATATCAAGTATCTAGCTGGCGAGAACCAGAGACCAGAGTTAATCACCACTGCTAAAAGCTGAGATGCATCCCAGAGCCTGAGGGAACTGGCTGATGTGTCAAGCCACTCTCCATAATATTCAAGACATCACGGCAGTCAGGTGAAGTCCCAGGTGACAGGAAAAGGGGAAATACAGCACTCATTTTTTAAAAAGGGGTAGAAAGAAGTACTCTGGGAACTACTAACCTGTCTGGGAAGATCATAGAACAGATCCTCCTAGAAGCTATGCTAAGGTGCATGGAGGACAGAGGTGATTCAGGACAGCCAGCACAGCTTCACCAAGGACAAGTCCTGCCTGACCAACCCAGTGGCCTTCTACAACAGAGTGACTGCACTGGCGGACAACGGAAGAGTTATGGGTGTTCTCTATCTGGACTTCCATAAAGCCCTTGAAACAGTCCCCCACCAAGCTCTCTCCAAATTGGAGAGAAATTGATTTGATGGGTGGTCTGTTTGGTGGATGAAAACCTGGCACAATGGTCCTATCCAGAGGGTAGTGATCAACAGCTCAGAGTCCCAGGGGACGTTAGTGACAAGTGGTGTCCCTCAGAGGTCCATATTGGCAAGGTAAGTGAAGCTAACATGCCTGAAACATGTGATGTCATCCAAAAGGACCTGGGCAAGCTTGGTAAGTCCAAGTGCAAGGTGCTGCACCTGAGTTGGGGTAACCCCCATTATCAATCAAAGGCTGGGGAACGAAGAGATTGAGTGGCCCTGCCGAGAAGGACTTGAGGCTGCTGGTGGGTGAGAGGCTTGACACGACCCAACCATGTGCACTTGCAGCCCAGAAAACAAATTATATTCTGGGCTGCATCCAATGCAGCATGGCCAGCCGGGCGAGGGAGGGAATTCTGCCCCTCTGCTCTGCTCTGGTGAGACCCCACCTGGAACACGGCATCCAGCTCTGGGGTTCTCAGCACAGGAAGGACACAGACCTCTTGGAGCAAGTCCAGAGAAGGGCCACAAACAAAGATGTTGTGAAGGATGGAACACCTCTCCTGTGAAGACAGGTGGAGAGAGTTGGGGTTGTTCAGCCTGAAAGAGGCTCTGGGGAGACATAATTGCAGCCTCTCAGTACCTAAAGGTGACCTACACGAAATCTAGAGAGTAACCTTTACGAAGGCATGCAGTGACGGAACAAGGGGGAATGACTTCAAAATGAAAGACAGATGTTTAGATTCGGTATTAGGAAGAAATTCTTTACTACGACAGTGGTTAGGCACCAGAACAGGTTACCCAGAGAAACTGTGGATGCCCCAACACTGGAACTGTTCAATGCCAGGCTGGAGATGGGGCTCTTACCAACCCGGTCTAGTGGAAGGTGTCCCTGTCCACAGCAGGAAGGCTGGATNCAAGGGGGAATGACTTCAAAATGAAAGACAGATGTTTAGATTCGGTATTAGGAAGAAATTCTTTACTACGACAGTGGTTAGGCACCAGAACAGGTTACCCAGAGAAACTGTGGATGCCCCAACACTGGAACTGTTCAATGCCAGGCTGGAGATGGGGCTCTTACCAACCCGGTCTAGTGGAAGGTGTCCCTGTCCACAGCAGGAAGGCTGGATCTAGGTGATCCTTAAGGTCCCTTCCAACCAAAACTATTCTATGATTCTATGGGCTGGGAAAAAACCATATCTCTTTCCAAAGAATTAACTCTTAATTCACAAGTTTTAAGTGAACTGGATATTTAATAAGACATGTTTATTTTGTTAGGACTGGGGTACTGTAGGAGGAAAAACTCCTCTGTGCAAACAAACTGTCACATACATGTGACATATGACCTCAAAACTCAGGAGACAATTTATACCCCATGATAAATGTTCTTAATGGCTAAGAAATACAAGAGATCTACTTCCACCTCTTACACTTCATACTTTTAAACTTAATGTAAAAGTCAAATTGGAGGAAATAAACCAAAACTGTCCTAAACAGATTTTGACATCTGTGAAGTTACAAGATCCGGGTTTCAGTTTAACTCTGCAGAGGAAATTCTTCCCCACAAACACACCCACAACCACCTGCCCACCGAGGACTCCTTAACAAAGTCTAGGATACAAAATGAATTTAAGCATATTAAATTTACTTAAATACTCAGGACTATCCTACTCATTCAGCTATTTTATAGCAATACTCATTGGTACAGAGTCACGAATGGCTCAGCAAGTTAGAACTGCTCTGCTTTTTCAGTAGATTACACCTCAAGTCCCAGCAACAGAAAAAGCTATCCCCAAAAAGTAAGTGTTTTCATGTTCACCCATAAAAACAGAATAGAAATATAAATCTCAGATAAAGAGGGGTAAGAAGGGAATCACAGCCTAAGTTCTATGTGATTTTCCACCAACTTCCTCTCTATATACACATATAACACATTCATACACATAGTAAACACATAGTCAGAAAGTGAATTCACATTAATGCTGTGCAGTATGCACCAAAATTGTATTGGCTCATAAAGGAAACATACTATCAAAGTGGTTTCAGATCTGGTTTAACACATGCAGAATGCCTGTAGCTTTAGATTTACTTGATTACTTGAAATTTACTTGATTAAATAATCTTACTTAAGACACACCAGAAAAAAATTACAAAATAAGCTCAACAACCATGCATTCAGCAAAAATTCAATGCATATAAAGACCTACAGAGTAACAGTTCCTGTTCTCCAACACTAAAGTTCTTATGTTGTACTGCTATAGCTATTTCTACCACAGGCACCACGCACAGTATCAAGTCAGTCTGAGACGTGCGTGGTTAAAAATATGATTATGTGCAATTAGAGTAATCAAAATCTACATTATTTCAGCACTAGTACCGTCTGCTACTAGAAAACAATTTCATACATTTTATTCCATCTGGTGATACACAGTAGCCTGTTCCATTACAGCACGTAGACTCTAATCCAGTATTTCAGGGGAAACACGTGTATTTGTGGAAGCTGAAGTTCTAAACAGCTTCAGAGATTTCTCTTGTCTACACGCAGACCTTGTATTTGAGAAGCAGCGGCCAGAACCACTCACAAGTCGCACTGAGACCCGCCAAAAGCAGGACGACAATTAGACGCGAGAGAGTCCTTCTCAAACAAACCAACCAACCAACCCAACTCCCCACGCGGCGACCGGGACGCGGCTCCGCGCACGGCGCTCCGGGTCGGGCGGGCACCAGGAGGCACCGTGGGAAGGGGAGCGGCGGCGGCGCGCGAGCCCCGGG
>VWZW01004152.1:35935-89196 GCA_013397115.1 Edolisoma coerulescens | reverse complement strand
CCCGGGACTCCTCGTCTTCCCTCCGCCTTCCGCCCGGTAGCATTTGTAAATCACGGAACCCCCGTTCCTGTGCGGCGGGGTGCGATGTTCTGGCGGTAACTGGAGCTGCGAGAGAACGCCGACGGTGCGATGCTGGGGTTCATAAGGATTTCCCACGCTGTGGGTGCTGCTGCCGCTCGCACAAGGCTCTCGGACCCGGCAGGGCTCCCAGGGACGGGCGTGTTTGTCGAGCGCCCACGGAACTGCACTCACACCAATCCCTGAGTTACCTGGAAGCTAGCTGAGGCTACGTGTGAGCTGAAAGAGTTAAATAAAGGCCCATCAGCATAAGGATGTGTTCACTAATACCTCTGAATATAACAGCCCTTTGTGGTTTAGGCAAAAGGTGATCCTGGAGATTCTTATCCAGAAAGTCTATATTTGGTATACAGAGAAATAACGGAACAAATGTTGAAGGAAAAAAAATACATAAAGAAACCCCCCTGAGCTCTGGGCAACATGAGCGTGTGCAGGTTGGCTGAGTTGTGTGGCAATTGTAACCAACTGAGGGCTGTAACCGTGTCAATGAAAAAGGTCAGGCCTCTTGTGCAGTCTTGGAGAATAATTTCATGTTGACTAGGGTAAAGGCAGATCACATGTAATGGAAACTAATTTAAGACTTAAACAAAAGCTGGTGGTAAACAGCACCATAATTTAGTCCTGGGCTGAAATTTCTGTGTTGGAGGTCTTGGCCTCGAAAGATGCTCAGTCACAGCAGCAATCTGCATTCCCCAGGCATTGTGACATTACTGAGAATGTGTGATAATATGGCTGGGGAGTCCAAGAGGGATGTAAAAAGGGAAGTGTCTAATTAGGCGTAGATTTATACTTCTGCAAAATTGAACTTCGTGTTGATACCGAATTGAGTGGTTGGTTCTCAGATCACTGAGAAGCTCAAAGATACCTTCCCTCATGTCTTAGATAAGTATATTTGAGGAATCTGTATACAAAGGTTACAGATGTTTCAGCTGGTACGTAAGCCAAACATTTGTTGGGCTTTTACAATCCTATCCTACAGCCAAAGTTCAGAAGGGTTTGAGTGTCAATGGAGAAAGCACTGGTGGGCTTAGGACCTGTCGTTTTGGAATTTCTGAGCAGATCGAGGGATAGCTTCTTTGAAATTCCTGCTGCTATAAGGGACGAAGGGCCCAATTCCCAGCTGCAGGATCTGTTTTAGTTAATAGGCCAAACGGAGGAAACGTTATGCAAATAAAATTTACTGTTTGACATTAACTGTAATGATGTTGCAAACATAGAAAAGGATAAAGAAGTAATGCCAAGGCAATCAAAGATATTGGAGTTTTGGACAAATACAAGGTAACACATGGAGGGGAAGTAGGTCTTTGATAATCTCTCAGGGGGAAAAGACATTATGACTAGAGTAGTTTTGAAGGAAACCTGATGGTGTTTGTGAATATCACAGAAATGAGCCAACTGCGTGTNAAAAAAAAAAAAAGGTGTTGTTTTGGTCTCTTAAGTGTGAAAAATATCCTTTATTGGAAAGAGGTAGATCTCATGACTGCTGTGTTGAAGAAATTCCTATGCAAGTTAGATTGGGAAATCTTAACTTTAAAAATGTATACGTCATTTGAAGCAGAGATGCCCAAATTACATAGTGAGGTTTTGCAGAAAAATCCTTCTGTTTGTTGGCTAATTTTTTTTTTGAAAGCTAAGTGTTGGGAAACTAAAGTTCATTAGAGATTTAGGAACCTTAAATATGCAAAAAGAATAATCTTCCTCTCCCCCTTCTTTCCCTTCTGCATAAAACCTTTAAAAGGGGAAGGTGGAGAAAGAGCAGTCAGTACCTGTTATTCCAGGGGCATGTTTGTCCAGAGACCACACTGCTCTTCCACATCATCTGTTTGCCCAGAGGCTCCCACTCACTATCCCAGTTCTCTCCACCCTCCCTGTTCACACATCGTTCACTGTGAGCCTCTTCCCTTCATTTGAAATCAACACACAACTTTTTCAGTTCTTCCATCCCCACCCATCCCATTAAGAGTGATAAAATGTGCCTGGAGATCCAATAGGAGTGTTCCCACTGAGGAGCATATTTAGGAAATAAAGGCTTTAGAAAACTGAGCAGAAACAGGCACATCCTTTTATAGGAAGAAATTATGCAGGTTTTCAGTGGGCTGAGCTCGTGGGAGGAAGGAAGTGTGATACAAAGAGAAAGGGTGGTGCTAAATCTGGTCTATGCCTAAGGCTGGCATTTTATTGCCAAACTCATTACCTGCTCTGTTTATTCCTGATGACTGTAGAAATCAAACCCCTATAAACAAATTTTGTTCTCCCATTAATAATATCCATTTATAATTAGTCAAAATGTAAAAATAATTACATTTAAACAACAATTTAACAACCACCACCACCCTTATGTTTGAAGTATGTTTTTAAATGCTTTAATCAATCATTCAAAGCCTGCAAAATGTCAGAATTAAAGATGCAACTTCCTGGGCACTGAACGAGTCAGGATCATATGAAGAAAATAATGTGTGAATTTTTCATGAAATCTGCTTTACACACATGGGAACCAGATAAAGATTGCTGAGATAATTGTGAAGCTGACATTTATTAGCTTTCTGGAATGGATTTTGCATTCCAATTAATGACCTTCTCATCTTAATACATGGAAAGGGTTCATTGATGATGGTTGCTTTCTAAGAGTTTCCCTAATGTTGTTCTTGTTGGGCAAAGTTTAATAAAGATCAGTTGTCTTGGTTACATTGGAACCGCTGCTATTGTGCATCCTCGTCACAATTTAAACCCGAGCCTTCCCTTTATACCGGTCACCAGGGCTGCAAAGGTAGCAGTGTAATTGTACAGCAAGAAAGGTTCTTCTTTCCAAAGCCAGAAGCCAGGAATCAGGCACTGGGACTGGAGAGGTAAGGTTGGGAGGACAGCCTGTCCAGGTTTTCTTAAATAATTCGACAAGGAAAAATGGCAGGCAAAGTAGAAGGCCTGCCCCTAGCTTTATTGCTGTTTTTGTTTCACAGATGTGATAAAGCCCCCCAAAAGCTCATTGAGGTCTCCAGACTGCTGCCCCTTGCAGCCCTCCTTCTTATGTCTTCCTGTCTCTGGACACTTGCAGGAGCCTGTGCTTCTGAAGCTGGGCTTTTGCTCTCTCTTCAAGGTGGCCAAGTCCTCTTCTTTACAGGGATCGTCCCACTTCCCTCTGCGAGGGCCAGGGGACAGCTGCGACCTCTGAATTCCCAAGCTATTGCCTTCCCCAGCCCAAAGCAGGCAGGGTGAAACAGGGCTGCACTTCAGCTCCTCACCCTCAGTCATTCTACAGAGAGGAGGGAGACCTGCGGCAGCACCCACAGGAGGGGAGCTGCTGGCGCCCGCGCGTCTCTCTGCAGTTCACCCCTGGCACGGTGTTTATTGAAGGCAGAAGACCCCTGGGAATACATCAGTAATGAAACACTGGGGTTTGGCTTTCTTGCTGTGGGCGAGTTCCTAACGGGCACAAGCTACCTCTGGGATGTGGCCAAAGATCATCGCTCGCCGAAGGGAGCAGCCCCGACAATCCCGGCGGAGATCTCTCAGCCTCGCTGTCTTTCCCAACTGCTTTGTTTGCCGCAGTTTTGGTTCTTCTGCTGCCACAAGCCTAGCCGAGCCCAGTCTTTTTTCCTTCCTTTTCTCGTTCTGAAGGGACCGCAGCCTAACAAACCCTTTCCTGCCCGAATTTCCTTTCCAACCGTCCCCAGGCCTTGGGCTGCCCCTTCCTCACGGTGACGGGCGACACCGGGAGGCGAGGGGTTAAAGCTTCCCCCACCCAAGCCCCGAGGACGGCGGCTGCCGCGCAGCTCCCGGGGTCAGATCGCTACCGCAGCGCCATCGCCCTGGGCCCCGCGAATAAACGGGGCGGGGGCCGGGGCACAAACCTGCCCTGAGGTGCCGCGGGGGGCGCGGCGCCGCGGGGACGGGCGGGGGCTGCCCCCGCCCCAGGGGCCCCGGGCGGGCGCGGTGCCTCCATGCCCGCGGCCCAGGGCTCCTCCGTGGCCATACACACGCCGCGGGAACCCAAACGCTGATCGCTCGTCATCCACGTGAGCACGGAGCTGTCCTGGAGCCCCGGCAGGAGGCTCCAGCCGCAAACCCCGCGCACACGTCTGCCGGCAGCAGTGCGAAAGCAGCTGCGGCGCGGAGGCACCCGAGGCCAGCGCTCCTGGCTGACCTTCCCGACAGCACCCAAGCCTCTCGCTGGCTTCTAGAATTATTTCCTTTTAAACTGAAAGTGGTGGTGATTTATCAGATACGTGAAGCCAGTAGTTCTCACGCTGCAACACCCTCATTTAAAGCAGTTTTGAGAGCCCCAAACGGAATTACAGATTTAACAGACAGACTCTACCCGTGCCCTGCAGCCTCCCCCGATGACAGGAGACATGAAGCAGGCACAGCTCGTCCCTCCCGCAAGGGGCAGAGCTCTGCCCCTGCAGCCCAGACTGCCACTGGCACACTGGGGCCAAGGCCTTGGACCTTCCCCAAAGCAGGAGGCCTACCCGGTGGGTAACAGGGAGGAAGGAAAAGGGAGAGAGTGGAGTAGGGGAAGGGGAAGAGGCAGGCACCAGGCACTGGGGTACTGCTCAGAGGGGGAGCAGTGGGGGCACAGGCTTTCTGGGTGGGTTGGAAACTGTTCATAGATCATTGCGGACCATCTAGAGGCTCCCATGCATCTGCAAAATTCTTGCCCTCCCCGAGGGTGTCTGAGTGGTCCACAGCAGGTGAGAGGAGCCCAAGGCATCGGCTGGCCCACTTGAGCATGAGGGCTCCCCTCCCCTGTCTCCCAGCCCCGGCAGCACTGCCCTGGCAGGACTAAGCAGCAGGACGGGCAGTTTTGCCATCCAAAGCAACTCGCTGCCCCCAAGCACTTGTCTGCTACCCACGTCCTACGTCTGAGGCTGATGCAATGGAAAAATAAAGCTCCCGAGGCAGGCATGCAATGCAGAGACCAGCTCAGACACCTGGCAGCAGAGCACCAGATCTCACAGTCTGGCCTGAGGCAAGGAAACTTGCTCGAAAAGCTACAGCTGCATCAGTGAGCAGTGCAGTCAGAGCTTGTTCACAGACCAAAGAAGTTGGCATTAGCAACCTGCTGCTTGTGCTGTACCCATTTGGGCAGGGATGGTTTCATCAGTCCAGCTCCTCACCAGGCCTGGGAACTGGCAGCCCTTGGGCAGCCTGTGAGCAGCAGATGCATTCTCACAGCCCATCTCCCAGCGTGGCTTCAGCCAAAACTCCCCCATGCAGTGAGGAGGGACTGTCAGGACGTTCACTATGAATGCAGCGTCCTTATCTAAAGCCAGGACATGCTAAGGTGTCCACTTCAAGCCAGTGTTTTCATGTTATGTATTTCACTGACATGCATCCAGAGAAACTACTAAAATGGCACAGACAAGGCAATCATCAAATATGCAAAGCAGTTTCTTCATAGATGCTGCTGATAAACAACACAACCACATCACAAAACTGCACAAGCAGCCTAGGGAGCAAACAAGCAACGAACTCTGTATGGTCTGAGAGCTGGCACTTGAAGGTGTTTCTGCATCTCTCCCAAGCCTGCTTCATAGAGCAGCTCACCAACTCTACATCAAGAAATTTCATCAGGTTTTGCATGCTGAATGTCAGTGTGAGAAAAAATTACTAGTTTGGGGCCAAATTCTCATTTCAATTGCTTCCTGTAGTTTTGCAGGAGTCAATAGGTATAACTGAGCAGAAGTAAAGTCTGGCCAAGAAAATCTTCCAACTCTTAAGGCTGCATGGATCCAAAGAATAGAATTTTCTCTCACTCTGCAATCTGCTACTCCTCCTTGACAGCTGAATCACAATAAAAAAACATTCAGAAACATAAGCAGAATTACTCTTCACTGTTCACCAGCAAGGTCACTAAGCAGAGTAAAGCACCGAGGCTGTCTCAAGAAGTGTGCCTGCTGCCAAGGACCCTCAGAAGAGTTCAGTGGAATGGTGGCAAAGATCCTGAATTGATCAGCGAGGGGAAGGATCCAGCTGGTCATGCACATCATCCTTGTGGGTCTAAGTGCTAGCAGGGATCAGGGGCTGCTGGTGGTGCTGGGGCTGCCCCAGGCCAGGCAGGATGGCTGTTCCCAATCTGAGTTGGGCCAGGGACTGGAAGGAGAGTGTAGCCATAGGGAGATATTGAAATTGCATTTGTGGGATGCAAAATAGGATTTCATGGCTGAGCAGGCAGCAGGGAGAGCTGCAGGGGAAAAAGAACCTGCTGGGAAAGGTTTCCCCTATAGACCTGCAGATCATTAAATGACTGTCTTCAGCTTTCTGAGGGGCCTATGTTCAACTGCCTTTATGGGCATATCGTAAACAATGAATGTGAGGGATTTTAAAAATCAGGCAAAGTCATACGAGTCCCAAGAGCAGCTCCAATTCCTTCTGTAGGAGAGGAGACTGGTGTTTCTGAGACACAAATGTTGTGCTAGAGAGTACAAAATGTCCCCAACTAGCACATTATCCCACCTCTGCCCTCTCTGAGTTGTCCCAGCTCTCACTGGAGCAGACAACACTGGCTTGCTGGCCAGTCCTCAGCTGCTGGCCCTGGGGGTGGAAAACTGAATCGATCCCCAAACTTCCTGAGGATTGCTCACTTCAGGCTGCCCTGGGCTTCTCTGTGCATGTGGCATCTCAGGAACGATCCCACCACCAAGGCCTGTTCAGCCATCCCAGCTCCTGTTTCCAGCATCCTCCCTGCAAACAAAACCTCAAGTGAGAAGAACTGTGGTAACAGAAGCCGTTGTCTGTGGGTTCACCTGCACTGAGGGAAAGGCGTGTTGTGCACAACCGCACCTGGTGAAAACAAGGCAGTGCCTTGCTTCCATCTGTGCTAGCAGGTCCAGGAAAAGAGAGTTGTGGGAGAGACAGAGATACACCTCATCCTGCCACTGTATGGCAAGACCACAGAAAGCCTTGTCTTCTTTGAGATTTAGTCCCCATTTGCACTAATGTTGAGCTAAGAACAGCTTTTTCTCTATTTGCCAAATTCAGTGTCAGTGACACTCTGTAAGATGTTTATTGAAAAAATAAATCCATTAATTGTTTCTCATTAAATTTTAGAGCCTTCCTGGAACAAAGGAAAGTGCATATTTTCCATATTCACAGATTTCTGATAAACAGGCAAGCTGTAAAGCACGATGTTGAATTCTTGCCAGCCTTGTGACGGCATCATCCCCTGGACTTCCGTGAGCTGCTGCACAGTGCCCCTGCTGTGGGATCAGCATCAGGGCTCAGCAGTGCTAAATAATGCTTCAGCAGCTGAACAGGCTCAAGGAAGAAAACCAACGTCATCCCAGCAGATCATCTTCACCCACGAGAGGTCAGGGCATAGTATATAGGCAGACTGGCTGTATTTCCAGGTTACAGACTACATTCTTCCCTCAGTTGTGTTATTTTCATGCCAGAAATCAAGCTCTGATGATCTCGGTGCCTTTCTCACTGATTTATACCACTATCAGCAATGGGTGGTTCAGACCATCAGTGCAGGAGGCCTCTGGGATGAGGTCTGCTCCACTGAGACAACAATGGTCGAGTGTGTGGGCATAAATCCCCCCAAAACGTCCCTGTGGGCCAACTGTGTCTTTAGTTCCAGCACTGCAGCTCCCTACCCTACAGCCTGACAGAGCTCAGCAGACTGGCAATATTTCCTGGAATATATTAAGAGAGGAAAGAGAAATACCGAGCCATGCGAATTTCTGCTATAAACGAATAGGTTCAGCCCCTCTCATTTGGCTCATTGCCTGATGATGCCTGCAGAAAAATTCACTTGCTGGTAGGGCAGCAGCCCTGAGCAATTTCAGTGGTGACCCAGGGAGACTTCATCAATAGATGGAAAATATGGGGAAGATTTCACATAGTGAGCCTGATCGTTGCCTCAGGTACAGCCCAGCATATCAGCTTCAATGGAAGTGCATTGGCGTAATTGGGAGTGTTGGCAGACAAGCTGGAGTGAATCAGACGGGGGGGAGGGAGTGTGAGAAGTCACCGGCTGTTTGCTCTGCCAGAGAATTCCACCCCCACAGCAGTGCTGGTAGAAACATGTGCCTGTGCTTCATCCTTTTCTGTGCATCATCAGCTATATCTTCACTACTCTCAGCAGCACCAGCACTGCTGGCCCTGGCTGATGAGGTCCCCAGTTACAGCGGAGAGGGAGCAAATGAATATTGGGGAGAGGGTCTTAAACTGCCCCGGGTGTCTGATGAGATGCCAAGCGTTGAACTTCAGATTTGACACCCATTTTTTTTTTTACTTAGCAGGGGTTCTGGCAACAGCTGTCTGCTTCTTTCTAGAATGCAGTTTGGGTCCCCTGCATGAGCCCCACGTGTGCATCTTCCTTTGCCCTTACACCCTACAGTTCAGGTTTAAGGTTCATGGTCAACAAAAGGCTGTTAAAGCTCAGTCCTCATATGCCCTGCCACATGCCTGCACAGTATTTCTGCTCCTCCTTCTCTTTGTGTATCTTTGTGTAAGAAGTGGAGTTCTGTAGACAAATAATACCAGGAAATGTATTAATTAGCCCTGCACCTTGCCTGATGTTGGGGAGGCATGCTGCTTTACGTCATCTAGCAATGTGAACCTTGGGGGTTTTTAGCTTCTTTAAAGGTAATTTAATAAGAAGGAACAGTGAGAGGCAGCAGCAAGTGACCAAAGGGCTCTCTGCTCTGGCTAGCACCATGTTGCACAAGCAAAAGTCGCTGTCACAGAGGCACTCATTGGCAGAACAGAAGTAGAGAGGCAGCAGCAGTCTCCCACTCAGGTAATGACAGGGTAGCAGAAAGGACCATTGTCTTATATATTAACTAAGAAAGCAGAGACCTTCTGAATTTGCTGCACTGCCATGTTGCAGTGTACAGTCTGCTTCTCTCCAATGACTCGCCGCTTCTTTCAGCTCCCCCTTTTTGTCACCTTTACTGGCACTGTATGTTTATCAGCATGTGCTGCAGTCTCCTGTACTCCAGCTGGATCATTTATGCATGCAAGTCCTCTTTCCTTGTCATGAATTTATGCTTCCTTACACCACCGGCTGGCAAGAGCCACCTCCTATAAAGACTCTTCTGGAAACTCATCCAGTCCCATAAAATCTATACTGAACTGAGCGAAGCTTAAATCAACAAGTGCCATCTATTTCCTGGGGTCACACATTTTTTTTCAATTCTATTTCAAGCCAGTGAAAAGAAACGGGAGGAAACAAAAGCTGTTTAGATACTTTCTGTGCTGCTGAAATACCTGTTTCCTAATTTCAGTCTTACTGTCAAATATAACCAAAAGATGTTCTGTTTCGCCTAACTGCAGTTGGGAGTGACTTGGCTTGGCATGCCTCAAGCTGGAGGATCCATGGAGTAATTAGGAAGTGAGGAGTCAATCATCTTTGTTGTTGCTAGACCTCAGTGCAGTGACTGAGGTCTGATTCATACTGACACCGAGTTCCTTTTATATGACAGAAAATGCAATCAAAACCCATGTCCATCGGTCTTTTCTGTTCTTGGACTAAGTAATTGATTCCTAGCTCTGTTTCCCATGGTAACAAGACTCTCTGATCACCAGCTGCACGTGTTGGCCCTAATAGCTTTTGAATCTACTGCTTTATTTCAGCCAAATGTGATGGCAGGATTGAGGTCTGAAGGATAATTAAGTTCCTACAAGTTTTCTGAGAAAAGTCTGCATGTGGCAGACCCTATTACTTCCACATCAGTACCTTCACTGCAGACGGAAATTCAATGAGTATTGGAGGACAGAGACTCCACCAAGGGAAAAGGTCTTGTAAGAACCTTAACTAGGGGCAAGCTTCACCCAGGGCTTGCAATCACCCATTGGATCCAAATCCACAGGAATCCAGTGTTTGTAGAACATTTAAGGGAGCACAGCAGGTGTGAAATAACAAATCAGTTCCACACAGGAATCCCTGGTAAAAAATAAGAGGATTTGCAAAAGTTGGTGATTGTTGAGCATCAGGGGAGGATGAATACTGCCAGCAATGTACAGAATGTAAATCAGGAAAATATCTATGTGCAAATATTGTTCCTTTCACTGGTCAGCAAGACTCAGATTTTTACTCAAAATTAATTGCATTTCACTTCAAGGGAGTGTTTTTACAGAGTCAAGACTGCAACACTTCCCTCCAAACACAGGTCAAGAAGGAAGGTGGCTGGTCCCAGGGTAGTTGTGCAGTAGCTCCAAGGTATATCCGTGCACTCACTGCAAGCATCTGCTGAGCTGTCAGCCTTGAACGCACAATTCCCCACACTGATCAGGTACTGGATCAGGCTGGAGCATCCCCATATCTGCAGGCTGAGCTGCCAGCACAGCCCACAGTCTGAGGCTCATCAGTCAGCCCTGGCACTGGAGGTGACAGGGGCACGTCTCCTCGCGCACTAGCTACCCCTACACAACACAGGCAGTGCTGTGAGCTTCTGCTGTGCTCTTGCTAGGTGCTGTGGGGTCATGCTGCCTCACAACTTAGCTGGTAACTGCCCCGAGTGGCTTGAGTGAGTCTTTGTTAAAAAGAAGGAGACCCACTCTCATCCTCAGGGAGATGTGGATGAAGGAC
Source organism: Edolisoma coerulescens (assembly GCA_013397115.1). NCBI lineage: Eukaryota > Metazoa > Chordata > Aves > Passeriformes > Campephagidae > Edolisoma > Edolisoma coerulescens. The sequence continues at coordinate 78,584 of VWZW01004152.1, read as the reverse complement.
TGTGGTCAGGCTTACCCGTATGGGACAGAAATTGCTTCAGCATAAACATGCAGATGTTGGCCATCCCACTGCCCCAGTAGATTGGGCAAGGGGGTGCTGCTAGGTAAGATGGGACGGACTGCACTGTTGTACTGGGGTGGTGGAAAAAAAGGGTGGTTGTGGGAGAAACAATTTGTTTATTTAGGGAAATGGTGTGCCAGGCTGGTGCCTCAATCAGAGCTGTTAGGCTGGAGCTTCCCTGGGGTCAGGATCACAGGGCTGTCTCCAAGCAGACGCAGGGCCAGGCCAGCTCTGCGCAGCCCCTTCGTGATTTAAGAGCAAAACACTGCAGGGCACTTGGGCTGGACCAGAGCACCTCATCCTTTACCAAAACACACAGCCAGCCCCCACCTCCGACACCTGCTTGGTCCCACCTGAGGCAATGCCCTCTCTGTTCTGGTATGTCATATATAAAATTTCACATTCTGCTTTCCAACTCCCTCTTGACAGCTCATCCCATCTGTCTCCATTTTAAAATCTCCTTTCCTCACTCTTTTTTCACTAGTTCTTCTTCTAGTGTTGCCTCTCCCACCCACAACACAGTCTCATTTGTACCTGGTCTGTCCAGGCTTGTATGCAAAAGGATTAAATCATCATTTGAATCAGATCTAAGGGACATCACTGGGCACTGGAACCTTAAAATATTAACTAAATCAGCTGCTTCACGCTTCAGAAGTCGTTTTTCCTGCATTGCAGATGGGGGGTGAGCGCTTGTGCCGTTTCCCATCACTCTTCTTCTCCGTGTGAGCTGCAGGCAGAGGGCGTGCAGCGTGCTGCTTGCTTGTGAAGAATAAAAGCGTGAGGTACACCTTTTCTTCTCTGCAAGCTGGAAATCCAGGGGCTCTTTTATGTTGTGCTTGGAACATTTGAGTCAGGAGCTGAATTTTACCCACCGCCTCCAAACCTCTCTTCCACTGAGAGCACGGGCAGCAGTTGGATGGGTGCACGCGACAATTTTCAGGGAGGAACTGATGCAAAGGTCTTGCATTCCGGGGTAGGAAGCAGCACGTCCCAGTAAGGGCTTTTCTGCAGGTTCCTGCAAAGCGGTGGCCATAGAGCCTGTCTCCTTCTGGAACCACTGGCCCATGCCCATCAGATTTTGGCCTTTACAGTCTCAAGGCTGGAGCAATGCAGAATAACTGTCACCTGGCAGGCCAAACACGTTCTCTGCCTCCAAGAAGTAGCCCAATCATGTTTGGTGAAGGAAGAAAGACGACTTTCAGCTGGGGCTGACTATGACCCCACACAGTTAGTGAGCATCATCACACGGTTCTGCCACCGATAAGAGGCCAGGACTCAAACACAGTACAGGTTTTATTATTAAAAAATGCATAAAAACTAAAGACATGCTTCCCAGAGTTAGAGTCTATATGTACATCTGCACTTCCTAGGCAGCTGCAGGGAGCATAGCCTTCTGCCCTCACTGCAAAAGTGCACTGCACAGGTTTTTGTTACCCTTTGTTAGGTGTTATCTTCTCACCTGCATTTACAGCATTCCAGCTAAGTGAAGAGAAAACCCTGCACCGCCTGGGGTGTAAGATGGCAGAATTTGTATCTGTGACTGAGAAACCATACTGAATTTCTGGAGACACCTGTAGGACATCTCTGTTCAGTAGGAAAACTTTACAGAAAGGACCCATGCCCAAGTCCAAGACTGAAATTCCCCTTCCCTAGGAAGAGTTCTCACTAAGGGCTGAAACGTGACCTGAATTTTATAGTTAGACCCCAACCTTACTGGGTATCGAAGGGTGGAGTGTTCTCATACCAAGTCTGCAATCTTATTTGACTTTTTGGTCCCACCTTTGCCAACTCAGCAAATGCTGACATTTGTGGTATTGTTTGAGGAAGTGCAATGTGGAATCCTAAGTAATACTGCCAAGTTTTCAGCGCAGTGAAAATAAAAGAAATTAAGATCTAGCAAATATTTAGGATAAGTAGAGTAAGATGTAACTGCACTTCCTTGCTGGAAACCATTGCACAAAACAAATGCTGATTTATAGGAGAATATTAAATTATTAAAAACCACACAAGCACTTGCAGTTACAGTGAGTCAGACATGCTGATGGGAAAACAAAACAAAACCCAAAGAGCAAAACCATTAATTTTGCCCTGTCTGGAAGGCTGCAGTGATACTACTCCATGTTTTATGTGAGTTTTACAGCATGCCAGAAAACCTCCTAAACAGGAAGGCCAGTGGTTCTCAAGCTTTTTCATCATGCAGCGTCTCTCTTCAGAAAGAGATCTCCCAGTTGATCCCTTCCCCCAACACACACATCTTCCTGAAACTGATTTTACATGTCACTATAGCAGCTACAGTTCTTGGTTATTTGAAGAAGTCATAGGACTAATAAAGAGAATGATTTAAAGGATCCAATTTTGAAGCAAATGCTGAATCCCACTCCCGCTGAAACTGAGCAAGTCTGCCATTCTGTATCTCAGTCTTCTTCCTCTCCTGGAGGGCAGAACTTAGCATTAATTAGCTCTGTTTCCCCATACTGCTGTTAAGTCCTCTCTACACTGCTTCCTTTCCATCCCTTTGAAGTTGGATTCTGCACTCACACAAGCCAGCTGCTCTCCCTCCCTTTGCATTTTAATGTCAGCTGCAAGTCTAGTCAGGCCTGAACTGGCATCAAACAGAAGAAAAAGAAAGACATAAAAAAGGTACATGGGGAGAAGAGGAATGTTGGATTTTCTTTTTTTTTTTTCTAATTTTCTTGCTCACCAAAACATCTGAAACTCTTAAAAGAGCCCTGGACTGAGGAAGCAGCAAATGTCACTGCATGGAATGAGCCAGATGTTCAAATTCAGTGCTGGGTAGGAGCAGATCCAGTGATCAGTTTGAGAACCACTGAGGTAGGCAACAAGTCTAGGCAGTACTGCTGAGTGAACACGAGGGGGAGATTTTGCCCTCTTGTCCTGAATGACAGTATAAATACCCACTAGTGTTTTCAGAGGTACCAGTCCCAAAGTCACGCAGCCAGGATTGAAGACAACATCTACACAAGAGCAAGCACTGACTGAACAGAAGGTGTATTCAGCTCTGCTCCAGCATTCAGTGAGAAGGAGCAGAGCACAGACTCTGACTGCCGCCTTAGCTCTGAACTCCTTTCAGCAGGATGTGGTCAACCTGTAACCCTACTGCCTCCCTCCCCCAAATCCAAGGGGTTGTTGGGGTTGCAGTTCTTTCAAGCTATTTGCCACTGCAGCCCACACAGGTGGTGAAAGCTACAAAAGCTGCCCAAGAGCCCTGGCCAGTGCTGTTCAAAGCCATTCCAGATCTGGCATCAGAGCCCCAGGAGACACAGAACCATGCTGCACACATCCAGTCCTAGGGAAGCAGAGTGTCACTGCTATGTACAGGCTAGCAACTTTTCTCTCCTTCTGTCTCTAGCTCATACAGAAGGCTTTTGTCCTCCCCTTCTTGTCCATCTGAATGCCTTTCACCTTCAGCATCATCTCCAAGGCACAAGGGGCTCATGATATAACGATAGTCACTTGTGACAGCAGCAGCTGCCCCAGCAAGAGTCTCTTCAGCATCCATATTTCCAAAGGAGGCGTGCAGGGCGGGGTCACTTGCAGACGCCTCTTTGTCCTTCCCAATGTTGACATAGAGAGGATCTTGACTGGAAGAGAGTGTGGACATCCTCCCACGAATCATTTCCAGCTGGGACCGAAGCACTCCAAAGCTGGGGCGTAGCTTGGGCTCAGGATGCCAACATCTGCACATGAGATCATAGCTGCAAAACAGAGGGAGACAAGAGCACTGAGAAGTGGAGCAGCCATGCCCTGCACCTCTGAACAGGGGCTCTGGGCAGTGAAGCTTAAGAAACACAGATGCTTCCCCCAAAACCTCTCAGCTTTGGCCTTGCACAATTGACACAGCATGGATGGCCATTATGGATCTAATTTCTTGTTTCTTCCCATTTTCAAGGGCATTCTCCCTTCGATCAAAATAGTTATTTAGACAACCCCAAAAGCCCTGTCAAAGTATGCTGAATTTTGTGGTAAGGCCCTTGTTCCACTGTCTCTAGGGAGCTAGAATAGGACCGCGAGTGTGACATCACCCAGTAATAGCTTTTGAATTTATTCACAGAAAGCACCCTCACAACCTCTGCAACAGCTGAAGCCATCCCTCCAAATTCTAGTTCAAGAGCAGATAAATCACAGGAAGAAAACAAAGATCAAGCTGTGGGAGGTGCATGTTATTTCCAGAGTATTCTTTCTTCCATGCCATGTTAACTCAGCACTCCCAGAGTAACAGAAGTGTGCTGCTGTTGCCGTCTGACAGGTTGTCAACAGGACTGGAAAAAGGCACACTGGGTTTGTTTACAGGGCTGTTAATGCATGGACAACAGCTTCAGTGCTGGAAGAGGGATGCTGAAATGGCCTTTCAACTACAACAGTACCACCCCTGTACAGAAGACATGTTCAGGGCCATCACCAGGCCCAGGTCCCATCCTGCAGCCTTTCTCCTATGGTCAAACGTCAGCTGCCCAGGGCCAGCATGAGGAGACAATCACTGGCTCTGCTGGCCCATGCTTGGCCAAGGGAAGAGGAGCTCTTCTGCCCTGTGGCTGCGTTCTCAGCTCAATGTCCGTGCTGGCTGCCCTCCCGCCGGCCAGGCCTCCGGCCGGAGCACTGCGCTGGAGCACGGCCAGAGCCATTGTCCTGCTCCTCTGTGCATCACCCACAAGACTGGCAGCTGCATTCCTATGGTGTTATTGTTGCCAGTTTTTCAGAGAACAGGAACAAAGCACAGTGCTGGCACTGAAAAACACTGCATACAAATGAACCTCAGTTAAACTTGTAAATGGAAAAAAATCTGATATGGCCCTTACTGGGAAATAAAGCATTTCATGATGGGTTTTATTTTACTTTTTATACTCCTTGCTTGCGATCAGATTTACAAGACTGTTTTGATCTCATTCTACTTTTACAGAAAGCTTCTATGGTTCAGTTGCCTTAATCCTGATTTACATCCCTCACAAACAGTAGAAATAATTCTAAATGCTGCAGATAAAACAGAAACTTCCAATTCTGTGGCACCAAATTAAATAATTTTTTTTACTCTTGCTGTCAATCAGCATGATTCATCTGAAGGAAAGGTAGAAAACTACTGGCTGTACTGAATCAGCCCAGAAGTCCATTGGTCCCAGTACCCTATGACTGACAGAGCTCAGTAGCAACACTTGGGGAAAGCATGTAAGCTGAGGGTGAGCATGTAGAGAGACCTTTCTGGTATTTTCTCAGGTCTCAATAACCTGTAGCTAAAGGACCTCACAAAACAGTGGTTGTACCTTTTCAGTAGTTTTTGATGGATTTTTCTCCAATGCCTAACTGGTAGGTTTTTGAGTCTCTTCTCTACTTTCTGCATCTCTAACATCCCACAGCCATCAGCTCCACAACTTGGAACCAAAGCTACTCAGAGCAGTCAAGATGCAGACATGAAATGAATTTAAGCAGTGATATATCAATGTTTTGACTTATACTCAGTAAAAGTTAAAATGAACTGCTGAGAAGATAAAAGTGTACAGCTTTAGTAACAAGAGCACAGATTATTCCCTATGTGGGAAAAAAGAAAAAGCAACTACATGAAGTGACCCACCATCAGAGCAGGAGGGAAGAGGGAGGAAAGAGGACTTAGACCACTAAAGTCAGTGCTCATAGTTATGTCTTGCTTTGGGCACAACACACAGAAAATAGACTAGCTTGGGGCCTCAGTGAAATGATTTCACCTTGTCCAGACAAGGCAAGCTTTTACCCTGGGATAAGTTATGGTGACACTCCCTGGGGGATCTCAGCCCCATGTGAGGAGACCAGGAATCTCCAACCACCACCCATGGAAGAAGGGTTCCTGAGCAAACACTTCATGTGACCTGCTGGCCAAGAGTGATCGCTTGGCAGCACGATTAAGGCAGGAGCACAGGCTGCAGCATGTGGCTCCCTGCTGCCCTGTGAACTATCTAGGTCCTTCCTGTAAGTCTGAAAATGTCTGCAACCAGAATCTTCAAGATTGTCCTGGATTTGTTTCCAGATGTAATTTAAGGTGGGACACCGATCTGCACAACTTTAGTTTGTCCTATCTGCTCTCTTCTCTTCCAGCCTGCTGTTTCTGAGAGTAGTAGATCAAATTTTGAAAACTGGGCCAAGCTTTGAAAGACACATGCAGGCCACTGCCTCTGCAATCCAGTTTCCTCGCAGTCTTGCTCGATTGCCTCTATTCAGCCTTCAGGGCGTGCCATGGAACTCATCCCTTTGCTCAGATGCTGGCCTGAGAAGGCAGGGTTCAATGATTCTGGAAACACAGTTACAGTTTCCACAAAGCCAAGAACTGCTAATGTGGACACTGTTGAAACTATTGAGCCAAGTTAGCTGCTTGTGTAGTTACCACAGGTTCCTGGGAGCTCTGCCAGCAAAGAGTATCTAGTAGCTAACCCAGAGACTTTCTAGTGAATGGCTCTGTGTACTGGAAAGTGGATAGATTCAGATCAGCATCCCAGCCAGCTGCCTCTGTTTCCTTCCAGCAAGCCAAACTTCTCAAGAAATTGTATGTCAGCAGGGTGAGGAGTACTCACACATCTTCCAGGCACTCCGGGGGCTGTTTCAGCCTGTTCCCACTGATGAGGTAGTTGTAGATTTCTGCATTCTCAATGCCAGCATAAGGGGTTTGCCCTCGGGTCACGATCTCCCACATGGTCACCCCAAACGCCCACTGAAAGAGAACAGCACACAGAACAAGTGAACAGACCGCTCCCTGCTCGCTGGGGTTGGCTTCAGTATGTTCAGGCTGTGCTGGGTAACGTCATCTGAGCAGCAGTGATGCAAGGACTATCCAAACTCTATCTAGAAAACAGAAATGACCCACCAGATGCTGCTGATGCTGACACATCATCTTAGGAGACAGCTGAAGGCCCTGCCCGGCCCCATCCTGCAGTGGAGCAGGGCAAGATTTGGGAGTTACTCCTGTCTTCCACCTGCAGACCTCTCCTACTTATGGTTCTCTAAGGTATGCGGTATCAGTTGGTTCTCAGCTACAAGAAGATTTTGGTTTAGGACTCACAAATCAGTTTCTTAATTCATTTAAGCAGATTCTGAGTTTCTAGTAATGTACAGGTACAAGTGAAAGCAGAGTTTGGCCAATAAGCAGGGCAAGGAACAAACCACTTATGGCTCACATCCATTTCTGCTCTACACTGCAGAGTTGTACATTTCGACTAAACTGCAAGGTTTGTGAGGTACAAAAAATTATTATTTTCATAAGCAAACCCCTGTCCAGTCTCTGTTGCGAGCTGTCTGAACTAGTGACCACCAATCACTAAACACTGTCTACAGTGGATGCAGCAATGGCTGGGCAACATAGCAGCCACATTACAAGGCACCCTTGGTTATCTGTTCAAGGACATCATGACAGGGATAACTGGAAAGGCAAGTCCACAGGACCGAAGGACAAAACTAGTTTGAAAATAGATCAAAAGGCAGCAAGGAAGAGGGAAGATGGTATCAGAAAAAAAAAATCCCAAAAGGCAAATACGTAACAATTTCAGATGAATGAGTTTAGCCTCGCTTCCCGGGGCCGAAGTTATAGGGAGTGTCTAAGCACTGAGGTATTCAGATCTATGGAGTTCTGCCAATGCCTTCTGCAGCACAGAGTACCTTTGCTGCACTTGTACATAAGTGTGTGGGTTACATGCATTTCAAATGTCACCTTCAAACTGTCATGCAGAAGAGAACGGAAGGAGTAAGAGAGAAGAAACTGCATAAAGAGAGGAAAAGGAAGACAAGGAGGGGAAAGGTGAAGAAGAGGATGGGGATAAACACTGAAAAATAAAGGACGGAAGGACAACAAGAAGAAAAGGGTTGATGTCTTCTGCCATTGATCGCTCTCATATATTTTTAGCCTTGAGTTCTGACAGCATCCAAGGCAGAGGCAGCACCATCCCTCACACACAAGGTAAACTCCCTTTCCTATCACCAGGGCCTTTTCCTACCCTCAGTGGGACTCCTCCACTTTAGCAGGAATACAAGTGATCCCCAAATGCACCAGAGCAAACCTCACCACATCGCTGTGTGTTGTGTACAGATTGTCTGCCAGACTTTCCAGAGCAAGCCACTTCACTGGCAGCTTGGAGGCACAACCCTGGCGGTAGTAGTCTCCACTGTAGATCTTCTTAGAAAGTCCAAAGTCTGCAACACTCACGTTCATGTTCTCATCCAACCTATGGGAAAGTTTTCACAATTCAGGGAAGGAAAGCATTTATTGGCTACCTCAGGCAAAAAAAAAAAAAAAGTTCAGAGAACTGAGGTATATAGTTCACCAAGTATTACTCAAAAGGAGAATGATTTCATCTACTTGGTGACCAATGTGAAGTAGCTTAGTGGTCTCAAACTAGTTCGTTCAGACTAACAGGGAACTAATTATGACTAAGGAAGTAAGGAAGTGGCTATGCTCAGATGGTCTACTCTTTTACATACGCAAAGCAAACTCAGATACTTTCTGTTGGTTCCAAGATTATCAGAGCACATCTGCAATGCTCACTGCTATCACCAAGGCCTGCACTCCATATTGGCAATCAAAAAAAAAATCATAGGGTGATTGCCTAGACTGCCTGTTAAAACTGCTTGAACTAGATCTGCAACATCTTCTCTCCAGGCCTGGTTACTGGTCTGAACTGCTCTGCCACCCTCTTAAACCTACACATGTCGGCAGATAGCCCAAGTAAAGCCTGCAAAGACTTCACGCTCCCAGGCCTCATAAAGGACTCACTGCTTTCCCCAGAAGATGTGCTGAAAAAGGCATTCAGCTTCCTCTGGAGGATGTCTACTAAAATAGAAAAACAGTACGGGTTCCTCATAAATGTCAAAGCAGGCTAACCCATCATTTTTCATCATGACTATCAGGCTTTTTGTCTGTACATCTGGACATTCAATGCCTTTGGAAATCTGTGTCTCATCGTGGATTTTATTGGTTGTTGTGGTTTTGTTCAGAGGCAGAGTTCTGTTGTCACAATGAGTTGTTCCTTACTCCATTCTCAGGGAAGAAGCCAAGTGGAAAGGATAAAAAAAGGACTTTTCTTTCAAAGGAGTCAAAGTAGTTTGGTGTCAAGAACAGTGAAGTGGGATCATACGGTGTGTTCACCATGCAATTATTTTTAATGGCATTCTCCACAAGCTTTCAAGGAAACTACAATTCTTATATTGTGATAATCAAGTCCTCAAAATAGATACCAGAAATACAGACTTCAGGATACAATGAAAGTTGTTTTCTACTAACACAGCCAAGCCCACTCCCTCTTGTTTGTTATTTTGTATTGTGGAACAAATAGTCTATGCTGACACACAGCCACTGGAGTGGCTAATTACAAACACATATTGTAATCAATTCTATGAAACTCTGTGTGCAGACCGATGATGGAAAAGTTCCCCATAAAAAGGGTCTGTTTGAAAGCTCACTGGGACTTCAGGAGTTGCTCCCAGCAGCACCACCACGCACCCCACCACAATGACCTTGACTCCCCGATGTCTATTGTCACTTAAATGCAAAGATTAGCATTCTTAGACAGGACCCCTCACACTTCTGCCATGCAAAAGGTTTTTCATCCCTTCCTCACCCACTGTGGTCTTTCTTTTCTCTAAAAACTCATGAATCACTTACATGCAGTTCCGAGCTGCAAGGTCCCTGTGTATGAAATTTTTTGAGCTCAAGTACTCCATCCCACTGGCAATGTCAATCATGAACTTGAGGAGTGTCTGAACAGGCAAGTTCTGTAAGGAATAACAGTTTAGCTTCTGTTACGGGAGGCTTTCAAGCACGTATGACAAAACTGCAAGGTTTGCTGCCAGCTTTACAGAGCAGGGATGGGGGATGTAGGAGGGGATGGGATAGAATGGAGGAGCTGGTCCTCAACATGCATGGAATGAAATGCTTTAAGATCACCTCTCACAACTTTCTCTGGTATTTAAATCCAATCATCTGCCAGTGCCTTTGGGAGACCAATCCTGAGCTGCTCCAAATACAGTCTCTGAAAATCCCTCCCCTCCCAGAAGGAATTCTACAGTAAGACAGACTTACAAATGGGTTTTCCCCAATCCGTGACATCAGCAGAAAAGCATGGAGGTCGCCGTGCTTCATGAAGGGCAGGATCACCATGGGAATTGGGAGACGGCCCTTGGGACGGCTTCGTAGACTGACTCCTGATGAGGACACACACAGCAGAGGGGTGTTAGCAAACAGATCACTCCCGGGGGGCATCTTACAGCCTGCTGTGCCTTCCTCTTACAGATCTGGAGGAAAATGTGCCATTTTGGGGGGTAGATTCCATGCTCCAAGCTTCTATGACTTTATGCCAGGAGGTGTTAAGATGCCTCTAATCCTGCTTACTTCAGAGGCTGTACTAAGAGCCTAGTGCCTCTCAGCTCTTCTTGCAGGACCAACTATAAATGTTTCTAGGATCACTCCAGACCAGACAGCCCCAACCCCATGCTCTGCACAGCAATCTCCACACTCTGGAAAATACCTGCACTCCAAAGCATCCACCCACAAATGTCTTGCTTCTTACTCAGTATTTTGGAAAGGCACAATCTTCCCTCCTATTTATAGACTACCAGCCCACCTGCTCACATTTCACAGCAGTTTAGACATGTCTCATCCAGCCAAAGTCTCCCTGATGCATTTGCAAGAACTGAAGAAACGGCTTAAATAGGAGATGGCTGTTGCCAGTGTGTGAGGGCAGGTGTGGGGAGCATTGCACGCACTCCGACTCCCTCTGGGCCGGGGAAGGAGCAGTGCTGAGCTATGCAGGACTCCAGGCAGCACAGAGGAGGCTGCACCAGCACTGCTGGGGGAGTGAGGCTGTGTGGGATAACGCAGGAACAGCAGGCGCTCTGTGGCACGAGCAGCAGCGCCGTCTTACCGATCAGTTTGGTGACGTGAGGGTGGTCAAACTCCTTCATACAGGCAGCCTCTCGCAGGAACTCCTCAATGTCAGTCGAGGTGAAGATGTCCGCTGGAAAAAGTGACTGTAAGTTTTCTTTCTTTGTAGTTGGCTCCAAGGGACTTTACAAATAATGATTATCAAAGCTTGTTCTTTGTGGCACAGCACATCTTCTCAGACCTATAGCTAGATAAGCCATTTTACAACAAAGCAGAGCCTGACTCTCTCTCCTGGGATGGGCAGCAGTAAGCACATATCAGGGACATCTGGGAAATTGGTTCTTGGCAGAGCAAAGACCCACTGGTTAGCAGCTCTTTTCTCAGTAAGAACTTTCCTTGGAAGCTGTGCAAACTGTGTGGGGGTTAAAGATGTAAGAATTAATTAGGTAAAAGAACCTAAACTACAAATGTCAGGGAGAGGAGACATGACACAAATGAAAGAAAATGTTGGAACTGAGGAGATGGCCTCGAAGCCCCTGACTGGCACAGCAGGGCCCAATTCATCTCTGACAAGGATGGCATGAAAGATGAATGCTTTTATGTCTCTTAGCATGATTGAGTCTTATAAGGTGCTAGAGCTAAGATTTCTTAAATAACCACACTACTGGACAGCTTGGACCAAATTCAGCAGTGACATACATCAGCAAAATTTTGGAGTAAATTATTTCTCATTTCTATGACTCCAGATTTATGGAACTATATCAATATAATCGAGAAGTATCCCAGTCGACTACTTCCACCACTGCTGCTGCTGAATTTAGCAAGAATCCTCCAGTCCTGCTGCAAGATCAGACTCAGACCTGTAGGGGAGTATTCACATCATCTGCTTTAGGCAAGTAATTTCAATATGATTCAGAAGACAAAAAGGATATTCCCTTTTTACAATCAGTGAAGAAAGGAAGGTGCTGCTGGAGGCTGACAGATTGTTCCTAAGTCAGATGCCTGAAGGGAGACGTTCTGACTACACAAAAGCCTGCAAACTGATTAGAATTATTGTTGAAACTGGATAAAATGATACAACTTACTCTAGAATGGTACTAGTGTATTTAGTACAAGCTGTTATTCTGTGGAGCAAACTGAGCTCCAGAGATAAGTGAGTGTGACTGCTTTCAGTCAGTCACAGTTAATTTTTGCCTTACAGGCAAAAGGGTGATCCCTTTTAAGGTACGTTAACATATGTAAACACATATATATGCACGTTTCCTTTGATTTATACCTATCTCTTAATTGCTTTTCTTGTTATGACTTCTGCCTGATGAATGTTTTAGTTGCCCTTGTTATGTACACTCACCAAATGACAAATCAGAAGGGAGCTGGACTGCTCAGTCAAATGTGCTGACTGAGATGAGTTAGCTTGTCACTGCATTCAGCCCAAACACTCTTCTGTTTATTCCAGGCTATGTGCTTGCAGGAATACTGTTCTTTCACTGCTGAATTATTAGGGCAGAGCAGACCTGTTGGAGCTGTCTGTGCTGCATGATGTAGTGGTTTTGGTTGCATTCACCACATGCTATGTGCTGTAGAAGCAACCAAGGTGGTATAGGTCCTTCCCTGAAGAGCTTCCACTATGAAAAGACTGACATGAAAGGGGATGGGAGACAACATGGGTAGAATGGCTGAGTGGGAAGCTCAGAGAGGAATAAAGAGCATCAGGGATATTTGCTGAGAATAGGACAGACAACATTTAATCTTTCCAAGCTCTCTTTTCTTAAGTAATTCAGGCAGCCCTGCTCCCACATACCTTTCAGCATCTTCACTGCCACTTTCTGGAAAGAGCCATCATCTAGCTTCAGTAGTGCCTCTCGAACTGATCCAAACTCTCCTGTAAAATTATCAGAGTAGGCAGTGAGGGAACAGCTTCTTGTGAAGAAAGTATGATTCACAGCAGGTTCACTTCAGGGGTCACTGGCAAAGAAGCTGAATAACCATAAGAAATGCTTCATTTTTCATTCTGCAGTTCCAGACAGCAGCTTTCAGCGTATGTGTGTCTAGAAGAGATATCACTACCAGCAGACAGAGATCACTGTGCTGGCAGTCCAGAAGGCAAAAGAAAACAAGAAGGGAAAAAAGCAATCCCTGACCAGATAGGTGATGCAGAGACAGAGTCTAAGCTGGGATCACAGGCAGACATTTCTGGGGAAGCCATATCGTGAGGGATGAGTCTGAGTGAGGTTCTGTTCAGAGAGGAGGCTATTAGCTGGAGCAGCAAGTGGATGGGTTGGCTGAGGAAGCTCTCAGTATTGACAGCCATCAGAGCTGAGCGATGGTGCCAGGACTCAACCATTTGAGACACAGTCAGCCTTATCTCTCAAAACTCAGAGAATGATTTCTATCAATTACAGCTGACCAGAGAAAACATAGGAGTATCTACTTGTGTGTGAGTGATATGCTGACTCACAGAAGGCAGTGTTTGCCCTGGTGTCTTCTCTAAGGGGGATAAGACGAAATGCAACAGGCCAAAACCTCTTCAAAATATTTCATCCTGAAGAGGCTTTATACCACAGCCTAACAGCCTCTTTGCATTAGATCTGGCTCTAGATTTGCTCTCCCTAATTTTGTAACCACTTACCGCACTCAAAATGCATTAATATGAGGAACTTTGACACTGAAAGAAGGAAGCAAAATATGGCACTCAGGACACCTACTCCAGAAGCATTATCTTTCCACTAGCTTTTCACCAGTGTCCTTTGCTACTCTATGGCATATGCTTACTTCACAAAAACCAGGAGCAGTGGATCTGACCACAAACCAGGAAAATGGGAAGGAACAAAGGTATTTTGTGCTGCTTCCATCCTATGGAGCTGTTGCTCAGCTGTAGAGTCAGCAGAGCCCAAGGTAATGCAGTTATGTCATCTTACAACCTGTAACCTGGGGTTGTGGGAGTGGGGCTGACAACACAGACCAGATCCTGCCAGCTGGCATCCCCACACCAAGGCCATGCCCTGGGGCCTCTCTGCAGCCAATTTCAGTTTGTTACCTGCCATGGGGGCAGCCCAAAAGGGTTGAAGCAGGATCCCAGAAACTGTCCAAGAGCTAACATTCACAAACAGATGACACAGCTGTTTAATTGCTTAACATTGTTAAGCCCTCTGAGACCACTTGTGCAGGAAGGTCATCTTCCTGCTCTGAAAGAAATGCATCTGTTCTAGGAGTGATGGAGTGGAAGAATACTCCCTGTGGGAAAGGGTCAAAAAAACCTGCAATAAAACTAGTCTTATAAAGAAAAAGGAAAAGGTGAAGTTTAATTGAATATTCCTTCGTTTAAATGTCTGAAAGAAATTCACACACCAGTGAATTAACACTACTTTGGAAAGCTGAGCATAGACTGCAGTTCATGATTGTGTAGAGCCATATTATAGGAATGGCTTAGCCAATATCCTCTTAGTTATGCTAAACCTCTGAAACATTTTATCCCAGCGGAAGGGATAGTTCCATTCAAATTTCCATCTACAAGCTGGAGAGAAAACAGGCTGCTTGTAATTGCTTCTCCCTACTCAACAGTAAAAGTAACACAAGTGGGATTTTCAATGTAAAGCCTTGTTCAGTTTTGGTTCTTACCCTTGCCCAACATTCTTCCCAAGGTGAACTGCTGTTCCTGGATTAAGACATCTTTGAGTTTTGTCTTCAACTCATCACTGATCCCTATACTCTCCACTGGAAAAAAAAGAACCAACAAAACAAATGAAGCATCAAATAAGGGATATTTAAATATTCTGTCACAACATCAAGAGTCGCCTGTTCTAATCTCCATCTCCAATCTAATTCCCACACTGTAAGCAGGAAAACCTGAAAAAGGCAGAAATCTCTTCCACGTCCTCTAGCCTCACCACGGACAAGAGGCCAGTAACTTTCAACCATCAGAAAACGTACTTCGAGTACTTAAAGGGAGAGGGTGTGATAATACCACCCTTAAACACTCCAAGAACAACAGGAATACAGAAATAATGTAAATAATGCTGAGAAGACAAAATCCAGTCTGAAGGGCCGCTGATAGACACCAGCTCATACAGCTTAATTTAGGTTGATGGAGCTGCACCATTTTAATGACTGTCTGGAGCATCATCCTAACCCAGCTATGCAGTGCTGTCAGAGAGCCATGCCCTTCCTGAACCAGGAGACAGAAATGGATCACCTTAATAGATCATCTGGCCACTCCTGGGACTCAGTCTCCTGTTTGATAAGTTACTAATTCTTGGCTTTCCAAGGCTGATTAATTGGTTCGTGCTTGTAGCACAGCTCAGCACACCGAATTTAAAGAGTACTGCTAATACGGTTAAGCCGTATTTATCTCACCGCTGGATTATACTCCTGTCGAGGGAGTCCCTGTACAGTGAAACTGGGGCAGGGGAGTGGCGAATTTATGTCTTGCATTAATATACACAATGACTGTAGCTGTAATTAGCAAGTGCTATGTAATTGGTATGGCAACAGCAATTCTGGCCTTTCACCTCTGCAATTCACGGTGTCTAAGCCTCATTGTAAATCAATCCCATGTTTTTGATCAAGAAACATCAGTTTCAGTGAAAACAGAGAGAGCATAGTACATGCACGAGCACAGCTTCCCAGGCAGAATCACTCAGGGCACTTTACTTACATGTTGCTTCAATGAGCTCTGGGCCCTCCCTGTTGAAAGACCTGGCAGCTCTGAAATGGACTGCTGGATCCCCTCTGCCAACCACACTGCCAAAGGCATGGCTAGAAGGCAGAAAAGACACACAGGGCCATGATTACATGGGCCATTCACATCTAAAAGGGTGTGTTGGACAGTATAGATGATTTCTCACCCCTTGCCGTATAAATACTGCAGACTGTTTTGTTAAAGAGGGTGTATCTGGAGAGGAGGAACAATGGGTTTATGCTGCTTTGCTGATGTACCTGCAGCCTTCCAAAACAGGGGAATCACTCCTCCCAAGTGCCTGGGAGAAGCTGCAGGTTGGGACAGGTTGCAGGAGTCACTTAAACAGGGATGCTGCTGTGACAGGGAGGTCTGGGAGAGTGGAAAGAACGGGAACCTTGTTTGCAGTAGGGAGCAAACCGCAGCCAAGTGTCAGAGGTGATGGAAAGGAAACTTTACTGGGGATCCAGAGGGTTCTGGGCAGTCAGGAAGTTACAATCAGCTGATAGACTGAAAACCAGCATGGGATAAAGGGCTCAGCCTATAAGAATACAGGTGTTTCATCTGTGGGTCTTTTCTCTTTGAATCTCCTAAGCAGCAGTGCTAAGAATTACCTTGATCAAGTTCATATTTCTATAGTCTAGTAAGACCTAGCTATTAACATAACATTTTTTCTACTGTATTTTTGGTGTTCTCATTTTGAGGAAAAGGCAGGCACCCCAAAACTATGGAAAAAACCCAGTAACAACAAATTGCCCAAAAAAATCCCAACAAAAACCCAACCAATACAGTTATCCAAAGAAACTGCCAAAAATATTTAATCCACAATGCTTTTTCAAGAAATAATTGAGTCAGAAACCACAATAGAAGAGAGCGCAGAGATCTCTCTAACCAGCACAAGGAGAAACTCCCTTACCCAAACCGAGTTTCCTTTCTTCTTTTTCGAAGGAGAATGAGAGCCAGGGCAACAGCTGTGACCAGAGCTGTGAGAATGCCCAATGCCACAGGAACCCAGGACGTCCCATAAGGAGGTTGTCTCTGGCCACCTAGATGATGGAGATAACACCAGTTAGGAAACAGAAGACTGTCAATGGTAAACAGACCAATCTCTCCTTTTGCTTTTAAATGGGAAAGCCATGCTGCCGGACCTGGTGGATCTCTGTATATTGGAATTTGGCATCAACTGGTACTCAGCCAATCATCAGGAAAACTAGCTCTTTCTCACAGCAGAGGCAGAGCAGATGCATCTAGTTATCAGAAACTATTGGTTTTGGTCCTCCAGAAGGTAACAGGTGCTGCACCAGATTATACTATTTTACATGAGCTCATGATCTGGGGTGCTTCAAACTGGAGCTTCGTGACAAAAAGGTTGCTTAATGTGAGCATTCTGTGTGCAGGTTTCACCCTGTCCTGTTTGAGACAGACATCAGAATCTTGACCAGGTTACACAGCAAATGACCTGAATGTCAGCCAGGCAACATTTTGAAAGACCACAGAGAAGGACAATTGCCTCATGGCAATCTGGTTAAAAATATTTACATTTTTCCTCTAACCCCTCCCTCAAAGAGAAGCACCCTGAGGGACTTGGTATTAGCTGTAACTTCACAATGTTGTTTGGTTGGTTGCAGCTTCTCAATGTCTCTCCCCAAAGAAAAGGTGAATTCTAAAAAGTCCCCTGTGAGTCAAGAAATAAGTTAGTCAGCCTACAGGTTCCAAGACTGAAATAATACTTGCTCCCAGAATATGTATACTTTTGAGTACAAAATGTCTACAGAAGAAGTGGAGATGCTGCCAACCTGAGCAAGCTGCCAGGCAAGGAAGATAAGCAACGCAGTTATGAATAAAAAGAATATTATGTATGCCTGGCAAAAAAATGATAAATTAATCCAATTCCCTGAGAGACTTCTTCTCCAAATACAATTACTGAAGATTAAATGTGAATTTGAATGGGTTTATTAACATCTAGGATAGCCCTCATATCTCCAAATTGTTTAAGAGCGAACAGGAAAAGGTACCAGGTCCCTGAGCACCTCCCTCATCTTCATGCTCACTTGCTCTCCCTCAGCAGCTGACTGCCCTGTACCAGAAGGTAAGGAAGAATCATCTTTGATGATGTAAGTAATCCTGTTGCATGTCATGACAGTAAAAATAAACCTGTCCTTAAGAGATGTTAGGCTGATGGGCTGGAATTTGGATGAATCTCTGCACAGATGCATGTGAAAAAGGGTCAGACAACCCTTACTGGCAGAGTCCTGGCAGGCAAGAGGCTTCTGAGGCATGATTACCAGCTACATTGAGGAGCCTTGTCATCCAAGTTTTTAAAGAAGTAATATTAGTCTACTAAACAGGTAGAGCTTAAGGATACAGAGTTGTGGACCAGTGAGGAAGCAGACTAGTACTTCTCCACTTGAAGCAAATTTTCAGATCCTCAGTACTTATTTTCCAGTATCTTATCTCCTTCGTGACTCACATATTCTTTTACCACCCAGAAGGCTTACAGGCTCTGGTCTTATGATACTCCCTCTTGCTGCAACTTTCCACCCAGCCTTCAAGGCTGTTTATGAGGAGAGAGAGATCAGAAACAGAAGCTGTATTTCTCAAATATGATAAAGGTAATTCCAACCCTCTCCACAACTCCCAAGCCAATCACTTGGGCTGTTTCTGCCTAACAGGGTAGAAACAGCTAACAACACTGATGTAAAAGGTCCTCTCTGATAGTTAACAACAAGGTTTCCTTCCCCTGTGGTGAGACAAACCTCTCTGGGCTTATTTTTATAGCCTATGTCTGTTGGCTTCTCTGGTGAGAGAGCCGGGATTTAGGTCAACTTCTGAGGCACCCCTCCAAAAGGAGTGTGGATGAAAACAAAACTAAACTAAACTATTCTCCCTGTTTCTAAACTGCTGGGAATCAGGAGCCCATCCCACAGTTTATAGCAAATGTATCAGAAATAGACATTAATGTTGAAATTCACTGCTTTTCCTCCTCTGCCCCACACATCATTGCTTCCCACTCGTGTCACTGAGCTCGGGAGGAGGCTGCAGCCCACAAGCTGCCTCTCCCCTCTCAACTCTGTCTCTCTCCCATCTCCTGCACCCCCTTTTTCAACCAGCATATGCCTTAAGACTGCACAAGGCAGAGAGAAGACAGTACTATTAGAAGAGTTTAGAAGAGTATTTAGGAGCCCTTTGATGATGAGCCCTTTTATTTCACAGAAAGTTTATATCTCAAAGGTGTGCAAGGAACATAATCCAAGAGTCTTCTCCTGCTTACAATCGTGAAGATTACCGATAGGAAAAAGCTATTAAACCATTCTGTTCCTCGCTCTGCAACGAAAAAGGAGGTTTCTACTGAGAAAGTTTCTGAAAATATTAAAACAATCTTTGTTAATAGCACACAAGATATCTGCATAAGTAGGGTGGAGCTCCCACTAGCTTTGCTGTGATGACAAATTCGACTTAAAAGTTTATACGAGCTTAGTCATCCTTATTGCCGCACTGGGAGCTGGTCAGAAACCACCCCTGGCATTTCTCACATAAAGCAACCAGTGCCAGTTTGCTATTTTAGGAAAGGAAGTGACTTGTGTTTTCTACCAGGCCTGAAACAAAACTGCAGTCTTTCTGCAGCTCTGCTGCTTAAGGCCTGTCAGTGTTTCCACAGTGAACTTTTACTTCCAGCCTGTTATGCTTGTGAAGAAATGTATGTGCTTCCAGACAGCATTTGGCCAAAACAAGCACCACTCCTGGTGCTACTTTTTTGGAAGTGGTTTGTAAATAAAAATAAAATAATGATTAATAATAATAAATAAAATAAAACAATCAAACAACAACATATAGTGCTTTCAGGATTATCCCATTCCAGCTCCCTGTAAAATGCAAACTCTAAACATTCCCCGGGGCTTCTTGCCAGTGATGGCCATTTTCCAACGGGAACTCCTAGTTCTTTGAGATACTTTTATCTGTATTCGGGTGCCACAGAAAATATCCAATCAAAAAGCAGGAGGAAAAAATTGATGGAGCCAGTGACCAACCTCAGTAGGTTCAGGCCTGAACCTCCACACCCCTTCATTCTGTTTTAAATGATTTGAGGGCTTTGATCCCACAGTGACCGTGTGCTCACACTTGACCTTCAGTGCTGACTTCGTCACAGGAACTGGGCTGCCAAAGGACCTGAGTAATGCGCATGCTAAAACCAGCATTGAATGCACTACTGCAAGTAAGGATACAGTTCTCTACTGGTTGCTCTGCCCGTATCCCTCACCTCCTGCTTGCTTGGGAACTCCCCTCTAGAGTTCCCCTGGCATCCCTAAGTGTGGAGGGATCAGGAGAGCTCAATGTCCATGTGATTCCTCAAAGACATGCGGACTGGGAAGATAGCAGCAGCAGGTGGGTCAGCATCAGAAATTAGAGATTGCTATCTTGTCCTGCCACGGGCACTTAGAAATAAAACCTCAGGAGACTGTGGGATTTTTGTATGATCACACCTCACTGACTTCTTATCACCAATCCGTATCTCTGTTTGGAATGTCTTCCTCTTAGTTCTGTTACAGTTTCCTTCACAAGCAAGAGCATTCTCTCCTTTCTACCCATCTCCCCACATAACATCCTACCCCGCTTCATAGCCCGACTCCCATTTCCCATTCACTGTGAAATACAAGCAGAAAGCAAATCACTCCAGGTGAGCCTAAGTGCCCTTCAGCACTAGGAGTGCACTCCACACATGCATGTTCTTTGCTCCCAACAAACCCTTCCACGTGGTCCAGATTGCATGGTACAACATCTGTACCATCATCTTCCTCTTCTACCAGTAGCTCAGCTTTTCCATGGAGACAGCTAAACTGGTTTAATACAAATACATTCAGAAAAACCATTATGAACACCCATGTGTCCATGGTTTAAATAAGGCTTCACTAAAACTAGTCAGGAATGGCATAAAATTAAATCAAAGAAGAGAACCTGTGTTGGAGGAGTTTTCTATCACATTTACTTGTGTAAATCTGTGTAAACCTTCATTTGGATATTTTCTATTGTGTCTGCCCTTCTGCTCTGCACTAAGCACAGTAAAACCCTGTTCTAAGACACAGTAGAGGCCAGAAGCTGTTTTGTTTATATCAGCTCTTTAAAGATTACTGAATTTCTAGTCTCCTTGATGAAGGGTGCTGTTGTATAAGCCCACGTGTCTCAGTAAGTTGTAAGCACTGAAAGAAAAAGACTCAGAAAAAACAACAGTCCCAGCATTTCTGACTTTTTCCCCAAAGCGAAGAGAAAATAGCGGACACTCACCCATGACCTCTTGTGCTTCAAGCAGGAAGAGGTCACTCCAGGGCCCGCACCCTGCAGAATTCAGCACACACACCCTGATAATCAGGTCTTTGAGAGGATTCCACATGGTGAGATTGGCTTTTGTGTCCTGCACGATCATCTCCCCCTGAGAGCAAATGACAACAAACTGTGAGCTGTCTTAAAAGGCATCTAATGTAAAACTTCACCTTTAAACCAAAACAGTACCATGTACTTCACTGGCACTACAACAAAGGTTGGGAATTGTGACTCCTGAGTCCTTAGCTCAGTTTTGCCTGAGATTTAGGCTGTTGTCTTGGGTTTCTCTTCCCAAAAATTGCTAACAGTTTCCCAAGGCATAAGGCAGATAGGGGGTTTAATAATTTCTTCCTTTGAGGTCCTCCCATGCACGTTGCTATAGAAATATGGTTTTCTCTGCTATTAAAAGATATACCTCCTTCTTGTGGTTTACTGTAAAGCATCTGGCGGTTTTAATCCAAGGGAGGAGTCTGTCTGTTTTAACTTGCTGACCAAATCCTAAATGGCTTCTGAATTTCAGCACCAATTCTCACTTAGGATGACAAGGCCAACATATTTTCGGTAGTTTTGTGGATCCTCTTCATACAGCAAACCCATGAATATTTGGTTGCCACCATTGACAGAGAGTAAATTCAATGAGAACTCAAAATACCATCACCCAAAGTCAATGACGCTGACCTAGTGTGAAATGGGTCATACAAAACAGGAAATAAGTCTCTTTTCCCTCTAGCTGTCTATTATTACAGGCTTGCTCTTCATTAATAAGCACTGGGTAAATACCTATTAGGAAGCTAGAAACCATAAGAAATGCTGTGAACTTCAAAGGCTGATAGATACCTGGGAAAGGTCAATGCCAAAGAACAAATGAAAGGCCTTCTACCCTGTCAGGGTCCTTTCAACTCCCTAAGTATTAAGAATCCACAACCTTCTTTCTGTGATTTACAGCACAACTCATTCACTTGTTAAATGCATCTTTGCTGCTAGGATTTGGAAAGCCAAGGCCCGGTCACGGGAGAGAGAAAGCCCAGACCCTGCACTGTCTGAGCTAGACAGCCCTAGAAAGAGAGAGACAAAGTGGATTCTCTCTGTGTTGTCCCTCTTGTACGAGGAATGGCAGAGAACTGGTCTGTCTGCAGATGAACATTCAAGTGAAGGAATTCTGAATATGCCAGGAAGGAGGAAACGGTCCTAAATCTTGAAGTCAAATACTGAGGCATTCCCTAAAGTCAGAATAGATCCATTTACACGATAGCAATGCCACCAAGCTAATCCCCTGGTATGGCCGAGGGACCTTCATGCCTAGAAAATTTAGTATGAACCTTCTGCAACTCTGTGTTCAATGCCTCAGTACCTTCTCAATCTGTTACCTGAGTTACATTATCCTGAATCCATTCCAGTCTGTATCCCAGGACATTTTCTTTCAGCACATCTGGAGCCACACCTTCCCACTCCAAAATTAGACCAGGATCTCTTTGAATAACATGGATATTTTGAGGGGTGCTGTTTGGAGCTGAAAGCAGAGAACAGAACACAATCAGTCTGTGCAGGAAAATAAGGCACTATCCACACTGAAAATGGCAGTTTCATCCTCTTTCCTGAGATCATCCAGAAAAGAGAGGGTGTGAGGGGAGAGAACAACTTCTGGAAGCCAGCAGCACTCTGTGGCTCCAAGTGGAGAAGACAGGTCAGCACCTCTCATTTCTCTCAAGATCCCAAGAATCTCACAGAGCTAGCAGGACCAGCATGCAGAAGTCCCATGGCTGGGCCAACTCCTGTATTGTGCATCATTGCTGTTAACCACATTTGACCGGGTGTTATTGTTTTGCTCTAGGAGACCCTAAGAGTGGACGAGCAATCTAACAGCATAATGTTTCCCATATTCCAGAACTAGCACGGAGTTAATAACATTTATAATCGTCTCTTTTTCAGGTTCAGAACTGCTGTCCTGTTCTTGTCTGCTGTTTCTTACCAAGCTCCAGGGTCTGGAAATAAACCCTGTCGGTGAAAGGGGAGCTGCCCATCTCATTGCTGCACTGCACACGAACGCTGTAGTTGGTGGAATGCTTCAGGCCTTGCACACCGTAGGCAAAGGGTGGCACTGGGGTGACTTCAGTGGAGACCTCCTGGCCATTGGGTGACTCAGCTACCTGTGCCAACAGTGAAACAGAGATGACTGTTACCATAAACAATATGACTAACATGCCCATATGGGTAAGAATCCATTTAATTGTCAGTTTAGGAATGTGTAAGAATAGATATAGTACCAGTGATGCTTAAAATACTGAAAAGGGAGTTGTCTAACTAAAAATCATGAAGTGACATCACTTGGGCAGTACAAAAATTTTCCACCAGATGAAAATTTGGTTCCATATTTTAAAACATTTCCTTCCCTATGTTAGAATTTCTACAGTTGATTATTATTCCTTTAAAGAAAACTAAATGTGCTTGTCATTTTGAATGGTAGCAGCCAGCTTCTGAGGCTTATTGAAATCTGGGCAATGAAAACCAGTAGAGCAACTTGCCTGTTGCCTATTGTCACCTTTTGCTGACCTCTTTTTTCCAGAAGTTTGTATATTTTCAATTTTGTAGTGGATGAGAGACATGGTAGACATAGGTGGCTTGGTTCAACTAACCTGTTTCAAAATTAACTGAAAAGAAACTTCTTAACCACTCCTGCATCCCTTCTTTTTCTTTTGTTTCCAGTTCTAAGCTTTAAAGCAGCATGAATGTTAATTTAAATCTGATATCACTGTGCGCTTTTAATGCACAGACAGGTTCAGTGTTCCTGCTTTTGTAGTGACAATAGCAGAAATCATGGCATAGCTCCCAGGTTCAGACTTTCTCCTCAAGTGCGTATGAAATAGCAAAACTGAGAATAAAAGCAAGATGTACTGACAAAAGTGAAACAGTCATATGGACTTTATATCTTTTATATGGCAGCCTTCCTCCCTTTCTCACTGCCCTTCCGCTCACTCTCACATACACTTTTGGCACACTGATTTATTTGGCTGGCAGAAAGGAAGAATCTCAAGTTTCCTGAATAGAAAAGCATATTGTTGTCATTATCAGTGTCATCCAAAGCAGGGAAAAAACAAGACAACTTTTGTGTAAAACCTTGTCTGCTGGATGATGTGTTTCTGTTCAACATTCCCAAGAGCTGGTGCTTTTGCATCTGCCCCTTTCACACCCTGGAACTTGGCTTGTGTTAACACTCAGAAAATGCTGCCGTTCCCTGCCCTGTCCCCAGAAGCAATCTGCTTGTCTGAACACGGTGCTCCTAGGGCACCCGCTGCAATGCCTGAGTGCCAGAAAAACACAGCAAACTTCCAATCCCCCTTCTCTTTCTGGGAGACTCCCAGCAGAAGTGCAATCATGAGGAGCCAGGAACATGTGCATTTCCACATGGAAATGTAGGTCAATGCCTCACACAGGATCTCTCAATGTGGGAGTCAGAGGAAGCACGGTTTTCTGACAGTGCAGGGTCATTGCCAAGTTACCCTGCTCCCAGACTCAAACGCAAGAACTCCGTCCTCCTCAAATAGAACAGAAAGGGCTTAGAAAAGGGGTGAGAGACTGCTGAGTGGACAGAAACTGGGCTGCTCTGATTCAGCCTCTTTTCCACATGCCCCATCCCCCACCCCTGCCCCTGTGCCAAAAGTGAGAGGGACAATTTAAACCCCAGAATGATTAGCATTGCAGCATGCAAGCCAGAAAGAATAGGCTGTTCCAGCTGGAGATAACTGGCATTGTAAAACAGAGGAAGAAAACCATTTACAACTTCGAACAAGAACAGAAGCAGCAACAAAACCCAGAGACCAGGGCCAGCTGCCTTTAGGAGTTCTTTCTGCCAGTGAGTTAAAACTAGATGATGATTTCTTTTACTTATGAAATATAATAAACATCAGAGCATGAAATCTCTGTCTTCACCCCCAAATAAAAAGAGGACCGCAAGTAAATTAGCTAGACTGCTTCCAGCGTACCTTGAGTTTATAATCCTCCTCTGCATAGTTGGCAACACCCCATAGAAATTCCATTCCAGCTCACAATGCTGCTGTAATCAGGTAGGGAAAGCATAGGGGCCTGGCAAATAAATCCATGGGGAATGTGCCTAGCTGTGTTTGCATAGTCTGCTTTGGGTATCACCATTTATTTTCTCACTTGGTTACCTGTTCTTTGATCTGATTCTGCAGCTAAGTATGCAATGATAGAAACTAACTCTGCCTGAGGTCGGACACATACCATTGTTCTCAGGAACTTCAAGAAGCAGACCAATTTTTTAGAGATGTGGAGTACTCTGCACCTGGCAGAGCTACGGAATATTATCAAGCTTGATTTTCTGGGAAGAACTGGTTTTTGACAATGGAAAACCAATCAAGATTTAGAGACAGGGCTTACAATTGCTGTGAAACATGCAAATAGGCCTGATCTTGTATCAAAAAGCCCAATCTGTCTCCTACCTCCATCGTTCCTACCTTTCCTGTACCACATCCTACACTTTGCAAGCTCCTCATCCCTTGGACTCATTGGTATGTCCAAATTCCTGCACTTCCTCTGGCATCCCACAGCACAGGCCTGATTTGGCGTGGCACTCACAGGCACCTGCACTGGAACAAGCTACCATGGGCCACTGCTCCACGCAGGAAGGGTGAGCACCCTGCAGCCACAGCTGCTCAAGGGCACTTCCCACAGAGTGCTGCGTGCTTCATGTGTGCTGCCGTGTAATAACCTGCATGGAATAGCTGCCATGAAGCAACTGATGAGACAACCTGCTGGCAAGGAGAATGTGGCCAGTCTTTAACACTTAACTCCTGAGCATGAAGTTCATGACCCGCTCTTTGGCACCTACATATGCCCCAAGTTGCCTCCTGCTAAGTTTTTATGTTTTAAGGCTATGAAGTAAGAATTGAAACACTGCTAATAAGGTGGGAGAGCAAACGATGGCCCAGGAAATGTTGTAGCTCAGGAGAGTCCTGTTATTCATGCAGGGCAGGGCACAACCCAGAGAGGCCATACCTGAAGAGTGCAAGAATGGAGGGGTGCGCGGCCATCAAATCCTGGCACCCAGACCACGCTGGCATTGCTGCTGGTGACTTGGCTTACAGTTACATTGAGAGGCGGGAGAGGCATGGCTAGGAAGGAAACAAAGAGACCTTTCAGTGTACACAGAACTGAGCAGGTTTTCCCATGGAAATGGAAGAGGCTTGAGGCTAAAAATTATGCAATGAATCACTAACAGAAATGGGGTACAATATCACATCTTTAAAGAGTGTCCCTGACTGTTGTGAATGAAACTATTATTTTAGCATTGAACAAGCTATTGTCAGACATTCTCTCATTGTCCAGCACATTTGCTGGATGCACACAGGCAGCAGTTGATGTCTTTGATAGCAATGCCAGTGTGTGATGTTCACACCTCTGCCTCTCAGCTCTCTTCCCTGCCCCCTCCACTGCAGGGCATGACTCAGCCCTGCACACGGTTGCCTGTGGACCCACATTGTGAACTAAATCAGGGCTTTAAAATCCCACCTCGGGTTCTCAGTCCAGCCTCTGACACCAGCTCTGCCAGCACCAGGTGGAGATGGTTTGCTGTAGTGACCTGAATACCCTGGAGCTGGATTTGCAGTAGACCACTTTGTGCTGCCTCCAGGTGTCCATTGCAGACTCCCACTGAAACACCCTGGGACGGAGCCTGGACTGAAAACTGCCTCCTCAGGCTTGGGATGAATAAACTCTGTTTTACAGAGGGGAAATTCAAGCCACGGGGAGTGCCTGCCACATGGTTGATACCACTTTACAAATTAAGGGCAGGGCCAGGAACAAAATCAGGATTCCAAGACTGGACAGTTAATCAGATGCTCGTGCTTCCTACCACCACAGCACAGCACCAAACTGCTTGGCTTCCTTTTAGGGTCCTTGATGCTTCCCTTTGACTTCTCCTTTCCTCTCACTGTAATTCCACATAGTTAATTCCTATCCTTCCACTCACCATCTCTTTTTCACCACTGAGTATTCATTCAGGCACCTCCTGACACTCCTGACAAAATTAGCAGCTTCATGAATACTAACCTCTACCCCGACCTTTTTCTCATTTTAAAAAATTCTGCGCTGATGCTGTAATACTTCTCCTGCAGCACCTCAACAAATTCTACCCTCAGGAGTCCTCTTTCAAAAACCCATCCTCAGGACAAGGCTCTGCCTGCAGATTGAAATTTCCATGTCTCCTGGGTTGAATCCATCAGAAAGCAGCAACAGAAAAGTAATTGCAAGCCAGGATTTCTCCAGCTACATCTTCTACCCTGCCAGAGCACCTTTGTATTTCATTGCACCAAGGACAACCACAATACTGCTGCCTTCAGCATCTCCACAAGGCCATCTTGCAAGAGAAATGCAGAGCCCAACCGCCCAGGTCTCTGCAGAAGGCCTGGAGGAGAGGAATAGATGGTGACACAGATTAACCCTATAAAGCCTTTGTTGACTGGTTAACCAGTTACCAGGACCCAGGGCAGGGGCCTGCCACCTGGATAAGAACAGGGTGTGTGGGTGGGAGGTGGGGCAGCAGACCAAGGGTCTGGGATGGAAGCTGGGCAACGAATTCTTTGTGAGTTAACTTAAGACTTTCCTGCATCTTTGTTCCATTCTCTTTTGATGTCAGTGTTCAGGTTGGTAAGCTCTTTAACAGAAAAAAATCCTGCTTTTACTGCTTACTCGGGTATTGCTGAAACATTGCCCATAACTCAAGCTTTTGCAGACACACTCATAACTTTTGGGTTTGGCGACGTGATTTTCAACACAGGATGGTAGGCCCGAAGGAGGTACGTGCTGTGCCACCAGGGAGAATAAATAATCAACTGCTAACACACCCCTGTGTAAAGGAGACAGTGGCTGAGGAGGGCTGGCTTGCTAGCACCTTCCCCTAACTCTGCAAGCTGTAGAAGGGCCAGATGCATTTCCCCACCATCTCTTGGGAAAAAACTGTGGGCGGCTGTTTCCTGTTGTGCTCTGAAACACGGGATACAACCCTAAAAGTGTTAGCTGCACATATAAAGCAGAGCAAAGCCTGTCAGAAAACAGGACCTTGAGTGTTAACATAATGAGAGTTAACTTCCTCTGTGCTTAGAGAGTGGCTGAACAATGGGGCTTTGTACATGGCTGGGGACTTTGGGCTACAATAACAGTAATTTTCTGCTTGGAGTACACCCAGCACATTGTGGGCACTACAGAGAATAGATAATGAACAACAACAGGAGCAAATAGGAAGAAATGTTAACAGTTTGTCAACATCCTAGGAAAAATATTTGCCTCTGGAAACACAGAAGAAACTAATTGTTTAATAAATTGTAGGAAGATTTAAGAGTCGTCATTAGCAGACGGGTTTGTGTAAGAGATGGAAGGCCCTGAACATGCATGTGCAGACAACTACTCCCAGGAGTAACTTCATTGAATTCTGCATGTTTATAGGATCAAGAACTAAATAAACATTATTTGGGCCTGCCCTATTTCTGCTGTGTAGGAGCTTTGCTTTAATTTTAA
This sequence comes from Edolisoma coerulescens, assembly GCA_013397115.1. NCBI lineage: Eukaryota > Metazoa > Chordata > Aves > Passeriformes > Campephagidae > Edolisoma > Edolisoma coerulescens. Next base: position 50,154 of record VWZW01004152.1, on the reverse strand, counting down.
CAGAGCTGTACTAGATCTTAGGAGTTTTTCTATTTAGAAAAGCCTCATCACTTAGGTAAATTTATAACTACTTTTTTAGACATATCTTTGAGGTATTACAGACATAACTTTCATGACTACAGCACTGGACCTGCTACTCAAAACCTGCTTTATTGTCTCTAGGACACGCCATATACTGGTGCAACATTAGTTGAGTCACTTCAGCTTGCTCTTTCTCAGCTCTAGAACAGATGTGTGTGACACAAGTGTGTGATGGCAATATGTCCCTCCTAAACAGGCTGTGTGGATTCATTAGCTGATGACTGACCCCTGAGGAGCACTTTTCAGCTAAACATAATTGCTGGGAAATGAGAGAATTCTGAGGTCTTTACTCCTTCATCTTATTAATGGTTAAAAAAATAATAATCTCTATTAACATTGAAAAATTAAAAAGCTTGTTTATGTGAAATGTTTTTTCAAATTATGGTTTGATGAGATTTTTTAAAGTGTAATAGCTTTGTGAACTGAATTCTATCCCAGGATAAAAATATCCATAGAAGATATATTCCACAATAACTAACTCCCCTGTGTAGACAAGCCTTTAAGGCAACAACTCCAAATGGTTTTAAATTAAGTTATAAATCTTACTAGTCCAGCATTCTGCATTCTTGGCATAGCAGTAACCACAATATTCTGAACAAAAACACACTCCAAGAGCAGTAGATTACAGCTGGATTTTGATCTGTCCTTTAACGAACATTAGCTACTACAACTGTGAGTTCTGATACTGATACAGACATAAAGGATTGCTTGTATTTGTGCTGAGCAATAAGTTACCACTCGGAACAAATGATTTTTGTGCCATGCCTCTCCTGGAACTGATGATCGTGTAATTAAAAGTGCATTAAAGCATGACTAAAAATTCAAATGCAGAAGCATCTCAATGTGAAGAGGAGGGGAAGAGCTGATTGCTCTGATTATCCCTGTTTCAGTCACCTGGAAGAACAGAGAAAATGTCACATCAGCCTGGAGACTTCCAAATGGCAACTGGTCATGCACAGGCTAGGAATTATTTGTTTTCAATGAGCTTTTAAAGAGCAAAGAATTAAAAAAATAAAATTCATAAACCCAGTGTGGGTGACCAGACCTTACTGGCCACTGGTGATCACCTTCCTTGACTTTTTTCAGCATCTAATGTGATGCTAATAAAAGCGAGCAGAAGTAATGGCCTCTTCAGCTCTAACAAGACCCATCTATTCCCAAGAGGGAAAGATTTCCCTGCTACAAATTTATATCAGCTTCATATCTCACAAACAACTTAATTGCCCCAGCCCTCTCCTTTTCAAGGAAAAACTGTCATTTGACATCACATTTCCACTCCTGAATCAGATGTGGATTATTTTCAACAGCCTGGGATACAGCTCTGCATAGGAAGTGGGAACTGCTGTTAGAACACAGAGCATTGTTTTGACCGCTGAGAGCTCCAACCGGTGCTGGCAGCTTTGAGGCAACTCCTTGCATTAAGGAGCCCTGCTTTCCCTCCCCAGAGAGCAAATCCGAGGCCCCAGCCCCGTCTCTTGCACCCAGTCTCTCACCTTTAATTTGAACAGTGGCAGTCCGAGATGAAGACAATCCCTTTACGTTGTGAGCTTCGCAGGAGAAAACTGTGCTTTGATTAATACCTGGAGATCAGCCAAGAAAAGGAAAGGAAACACAGATAGCTATGTAACCCAGCTTCAACCTTCAGCAGAATTTCAATTATTTGTGACATCCATCTCAAGCTGTACAGGCAGTTGGAGGGGTGAGCTGGGTGCCAATCAAAGGCATGCAGATTTCAATGTAACTAATGTGCTAAACACATTTTTAATGGAGGGACTGTGGCAATGTAGAAAAGCTTTCACGGAAGTGTCAGAAAGCACTGAAAAAGAAGGACCAATCTGTCAGGACAGCAGCTCACAGTGCTCAGGTAGTAGTTGTCTGCTTCTCACATTCTGGTGAGCATCTTTGGAGCAAGGATCGTGCTGAACTGTGAGCTTACACAAAGCCCAGTGCTCTGGGCCTCAGCCTCCCCACCTGAGCAACATTCATCTTCTAACTGGGCTTGAAGCCCAGGCAAACTTCCAATCAGACGCTGCCTATTGCTGGTCAATGCCCACCTGTCCCTCACCTTGCATCACAGTTTTGAAGACACACAAAGGAAGTGGGCGTTAAGTGCTACTGAACCAGCACTGAAACACTTTCCAGGGGTGATACAAGTAAGAATGTCTTCTGTGAGCATCCATCCATCCCATGGCATCATACTGACGTCTGGCTGCTCCAAGATGCATATAGATATTGCAAATTAATCAGAACTGAGATAGATTTGCAAGGCTGCCTGGAGAACTGTGTCCAGCAACTATTGTCACTTGACTTGGCCCTCAGGTGCCTTAAAAGGCTCTATCTGAGAAAAGTTAAAGATTGGCACACTGTGGGCATACAATTTAGGAACGAAAAACATTTCAGAGCTGCACAGAGCAGCTTGCACAGTGTCTTTGACCTTTGACTCATCTCCCAAGCCTGAGACTACAGCATTGCAAAGAAGGTGTAATGGAAGAGAGGAGGGAGCGCTATTCTCGTCCCCATGAACCAGAGGAAGATGCTGCCAGCAGGCTGAAGGCCAGGCAGCACAGCAGAGCAGCACCTGATGTGGCAGGCCTGTCCCAAGACAGAACCTAACACAGCCCTGCCCCGAGGAAAACACAAAACACACCACAAACCAGGAACTGCCTGTTCCCTAGCACCATGCCAGCACTGCTTTCCAAATATAACACTGCTGAACTTTCTAAATGCTTGCTTTCTACCCAAGTACTTTGTTACTATTTTCTTCAGAGCGTGATACTTTCCTCAGCTATCAATGCTTGTTTTCTTACCAGCTGTCTTTTTTGACATGCTTTGGTAATCCAACCATGCAGGTTGTGTCCTGCTACATGTTTTCAGTTGCAAAGGCAAGATATGCCCGAGGGACACCCCAAACTGCACTGAAAGAGGGTGTGCCCAAGGGAAATCCCAAAGAACACTGGAAGCAAATAAAGGTGCTGATGACACTTAATATATAAAATAGCAATTCCTTTGGAGAATCACTAGGAGTAGATGTCTGTGTTCAGGCCTCCAAGCCACTACCCCCAACAACAAAAATTCTGTGAGGCACCGTGGGATGAGTTTAGTGGAGGAGGGGTAACTTATTTTTTTACTATCTTTCCCCTCTTGACTATCCATCTTTTCAGTTTCCATTTCAACAGGCAGATTATATCATAACGGAGCAGTTTTCATTTCCAACTCAGAACAGCATCGGTGGCTACGTAAGAGAGGGAGCGGATGACTAAAACCATTTCAAATCACAAATCATGTTTTGATTTGTATATAAATAAGGTTCTAAGGGAAGCCTGAATAGGATTGGATAGCTCAAAGGATGGCCAAAGATGTAAAAAACTCACCCTGGGTGTAACTGTATTAACACAGATAAAGAGGCCCCAGAGATGGCTCTTAGTTGTAAAATCTTTTCTTTCTAAATAACTAGTTCAACTGTGGGTCAGGGCTGCTGAGAATAATAAAACAGCAGCAAAGAGAAAACATAACACAAGGCTGTTGGACAACTAACTAGAATAAAGTTACTTTTAAGAGGTAACTACAAGAACAGCTGCAGTCAGTTCCTGGTAGAGATATATCACCCTTTTCCAAAAGTGCTCTGAAGAGAGGCCCTAATACCTACTGGCTCCTGAGCTTTTCTGCTGACCCTGCTGGGGAAAGCTCTGCTCTGGGGCAAACCTTGGTCATGAAGGGTATCAACCAGCCCATTTCAGCACTGATACAATCACTCTTGAAGTGTCAAACAATTACATGAGGCAGTCAGATTTTAATGATAAGAGCATCCAGCAAGCCCGCAAGAACAGAGATGGGGGTGGGTAAGAGAGGGGAAAGCAGTGTGTGACAGGGCTGTGCACAGGAGGGGATGGCATCTGTTACATGTGAATGCTTGAAGAGTTACAAGAGAAATGGCACCAATGGAGTCAGTATAACCATGAACACCCTCCACGAGGTGGAAAAAGAGGCACCCAATGCATCATCTGTTCAGTAGCATCTTTAACAAGAGTGCCAGTCACACCCAAACTCAAGCCTGTGTGCCTCAAGCCAGCAGAAAACACACTGAGCAACCATCACCCCTCGAGATAATCTTTGTATGTGATCATGACCACTCAACCCTTAATGCAGAGTTAAACACCACTCCCACACTATTTGGCTACCCAATGTACAGGGCATGATCAGAAGAGAGCTCTTCTCCTCTTCTGATGCTCAAAGTGATTCCCTGCAGAGGCAGCAGCCTTACCTGACACATTTAAGATGGAGGGGGAGACGTCTGGAAGCCCCACTCTAGAGTCTCCCATCCACCAGACAATTGTCACTGGTTCGGGGGGACCAACAGCAGCACAGGCCATATGAAATGGGGCATTAGGGGACACGGACACATCCTCAGGTTCCACAGTAAAGTAGGGCACACCTGGAAAAGCAACAGACAATTGACAATAACTGGAGCAACTGCCTCTTGTATATTTCCACTAATACCAGTGCCCAACACTGGACATCCATCTGTCCTCCTGCTATGCCAAATCCGATGCCCTCTAAGCCCTTCACAAAAACCAAGGGTCAGATATGCTGGATCACCTCAGGGCACAAGTGCCTAAATACTACCACTAGACGTCAGAGAGAAAGAGTGCTTGCTTCCCAAAATGCCTTTGAAAAACCACTTTCAACTCAAGACTCCCCTATGAAACAGCTTTTAGTGGTAGTATTTTCTCAATTTTTCAGCTGGAGAGATTGGAGTTTAAAGAGGCAACAGTCAATAACTTTAGTGGTGGCAGACACCACTTCAAAAGACAGCTTATCCAGCTGCAGATACTTCTTGCCATGCATTACAAACTGAAGCTTGAGAAAGCGCTGAACTACCGGCTTTAACAAACCTATGAATGAGGAAAGAATCCCCGTGGTGAGAGACTGGGAGCATTTACAATGCTCTCTCTGGAGCTTAATTGACTGGAGATGCCTTCCAGCACACTCTGACACCACGACAACCGGGCTGCCTTGGAGTCAGGGGTAATTTGTTTCAGAGCTGAAGGCTATCCACGGACACAGCTCTCTTGGTAATTATCTGTTCCCCACCATGGAAAGACTCCTGGTTGGTACAACAGGTCTCAGATTAGGCCCACAGGGAGCAAAACAGGGCTGCGATGCTACCTACCTTAGGTCATCTCTAAGTGGCAATAGCTGAGTGTAATTCGACACATCAAGAGATGTGGTTCCTCTTACAGGCAACGCCAAAACTCACGTGGTCTCAGTGCTCCAAACCAGTAGCACAAATTTCACCAGCCATCAGCACCAGTGCTGACCATGCAGGACAGCCAGTATGTACTTCTGGTGATTGGTGGAAGAGCTGAAGGCTCAGAGAAATGTTCAGTTCCGTTCGATACAGAAATCTTTGTGTGTCAAGCACTGCTACTACCAACTGCACTTACCCCAAAATCAGGTATTCTCAGCTGGAAAAAGTGTGTTCTGGAAGCTGCTGATCTGTTGCCTCACAGAAACAGAGGAATGGACAACACTGTGTGTTCAAATGCTGAAATTACACTGTCTGTCCCTGGCCAAAGATGACAGGCCCAAGGGCTTGCACTGGTGCGGCAGATACTGAGCACCTCCACCAGCAGGCAATTCATACAGGTGCCTAAACAGGGATTTAGAAGCTTGACATTTTCCCCAAGCTACAGCCAAAAGTGCTTTCCTCAGTCTTTCACTGACTGTGCAGTCACTGTGTCTTTCAGGTGGCAGCTCCTTTGTGCCTTCCTTGACTCCTTCCTTTACAGTAGTAAGTAAATGAACAGACTAAAACAGCTCTAAATCCAAGTCTCTTGAGGAATGACAGCGCCTGTCTGTGCAAAGGCTAATGTACAGGACAGATATTTCCATTGTCATGGCATCCTGCTTGTTTTTGCTGACATATTTTCCTTCACTTTTTTATTGCACTCACACATAAACAATAAAAATGAGTAAGCTTTTGAGACACCAGCTACCACACCTCTGCCTGCTTTGCCCTCCTTCTCCAAGGAAGATTGGAAGGGAAAATAATCACCATTTCTCTACCTGTGAGCAGGATCCCTGCCTCCTGTCCATTTGTCATGACACCCAAGGTAAACTTTCAGGAAGATCCTGCCCAGCTCGGCAGGTTTTCTCACTTTGGGAGCAGCTAAACAGAGCAGACAAGACCACAATTAAAAACTTTAATAGTTGAGGGAGTACAGCTGACTCATCCAGCTGAGGAACTCGCACTGCCCCCGTCCGTATGTTACCTGGACAGCTCACTGCCTGTGGCACATTTAGCCTCCCAGTTCCGGGTACAAGAGGTGAGTGCCAGCACGTCCCTTTCACAGATGCCCCATGGAGGCACTGAGCAGCCAGCAGTCAGGCAATCAGTGGCAAAACAAGTAAATGATCCCACCTATTCCCCCTTCCAAGCCAGCATCCAACCTATAAGGCTGATTTTTATGTACAGCTCAGTTTTGAGACAGTGCTAATTCAGGGGAATGTGTCCACACAGGTGTGGCTTGGTCTCTGACTGTAGCTACAATGGGGGCTAGCAGCCCCAGGAACAGCCACATAGTCAGAGGTGTAATTTCAGATGGAAAGTTCTGTAAGAAACACAATCCATTTTTTTAACACTCCGCAGTGTGCCTCTGAGATCACGTCTCCAGGCATCAAACACTATCATGTTCTCAGTAAGGCCAGAGACTAGTTTCTAAAGCAGGAAACAGGTTCAAAATAATTTTGTTTTTGTAAATTCTAAGAAGTGTTTCATAAGATCAAACGTTTTTATTACAAAGACAGTTCAAATACCATTGCTAGAAAATCTGGCAGATACAGACTACCTAAGCAGATCTCAAGGCAGATATTATACAGCATAGAAATCCAGTCAAGCTCACTTAAAGTTAGATTACCAGTAGTCCACATTTGTTTGTGTGCCACAGTGAAGCCTGTCAGCACCTTCTGAAGGCTGCAAATCACCAGAGTAAAGATCCTCTCTCAGTCAGAGGACAGTTGTCATCGATAGAGCAACCACTGCTACACAAAGCTGGCACGTCCAGGGAAGAAACACACAGAGATAACAGTGAAGGTGGGTCTGATAGGCTTTTCCATTCCCAGGTGTTTTCTTATGCTAACAACTGACACATTTTTTTGGACTCCACCCCTTATCACTACTTGTTAATTTTTAATTTTATCCACCAACTCCCTTTACACATGACTACATGCCCAGTTCAAGTTTAACTACCTTCTGCCATACTTGCTTTTCTCATAAAGGCAACTGGTTGCATTTTTTTCACTTCTGCTGTAAGCTTGGGCCTTCATTCTCAACACACACCGCCTTACTTAACTGCAGCTGGGTTTTTGTGACTCTGATACTTTTTGGCTGTGCAGTCCAGAAGGGCAGCATGTTTTTTCAGACAGCTTAACAGACTGACCTACCCAGTCACTCCTAGTGCACCCACCATGCAAATGCAGCCACCTCTGGAGCAGGCCATGGTAATTGGATAGAAACAGAAACTCTGCACAAGTGAGCGTTTTAAGCGATAAACAACATTCTCCAGTTGAAACTACACCTGAAAATTTAGGTGGACAAAAGCCTGGGATTTGTGGAAGGCAGAATGTGTTACTCGTCTTGTGAGAGCTGCTATGAATGTTTCCATGCTCTGAGTGAGCAAGACCTTTGCTGTAAAATACCCAGACCACATCACCTCCCACCACACCCTCCCTGCTCCCCCTTGTTTAGGGCCGTCAATTCAGCTCTGGCCCAAAATGTTACGAAATACATCCAAAAACCTACTTGCTGCAAATGCACCGTTCCTGTCAACTTCTTCACCAAATGTTAAGCCATCCTATGACTACTGGCTTCTGAGGATCTAACAGAATCATGGCTCAAGGGAAATGAAGCTAGAGAAAGTAAGAAGCCACCAACCCACACTGCCGTGGGTGACTTTTGGGCAGCCATGCAGAAGCTATTCTTATCAGACAACCCCGGACAGAAAAGCGTCGCATGGAGCAGTCACAGCTATGAAGTGCTGACGTACAGCACTTCTCACAAAGCTCACAACTGGGTTAAAACTGTACCTTGCCCACAAAGACCTGTTTGGCTGATACACAGAAACAGGCTGTGACCCTGCTTTGAGAAGTGGGTTGGACCAGATGAGCCCCATGGATCCCTTTTCAACCTGAACTATTCACTATTCTACGAATTACTTGGAGATGACCGCAACAATGTATTTACAAGCTGGAAAGAAACATGTTTGCATGAAAAGATCTTGTTTCCTAACATGCCAAAATAAAACCAGAAGGCAATGAACCGACAGCTCTGCTCTTTGAAGCAGTTCTCCTATTTCTTACTCCTGCTCTGTAGTGATCTCCCTGCAGTTAGCAGCAATGGTTCAGAGCCAAGAAGCCTGTCACTGGAGCAATCTGCTCTCACCACTTCGACCTAGAGCATATTGGTGGGTCAGCCCTGAAAGGAAACCAGCACTACTACTCCTCCTTACCTTCCACTATGAGCCACACTTGTTGTGATTCTTCCTTCTTCCCCCCGTTCTCAACCTGGCACCAGTACTTCCCAGAATCTGTCCGCTCGACGGATTTCAAGCTGAAAAAAGTCAAAAGCCATATCGATATTTTATGTGGATAAAGCATGTTTTTGCCCCAAAGGACCCTCCAGCGTTTGGCAAACCAGATGCATGGAAAACACCCACTGAGACACAGCCAGCTCTGGGGAGGAGATCAACAGCCAGCCAGCACAAAGCACATGGCAAAACAGCAGAGATGGGAGGCTCCTCTCTAAAGTGGGTGGAGAGAGTCCTCGCAGAGCAGACAGTCTTCCTCCAAAACATCCTCGCAGAAAACCAGTCATGTGTGTCCTCTGAGATTAGGAAGGGGTCATCTCAATCCTGAATCATGACTCTAGCTAGACTTCAAGTGCGACAGCTTGGCCTACAACATCTGAGCTAGCAGGAACTCCACACTGCAAACCTCCAGCGAGCTCAACTGCTTTGCCTCAGGTGACAGGACTGGCAACAGCCTCATGTGGGAACAGATGGGTCAGAAAAGGGCCCCCCTCGCCTCAACTACACTCAGTGCTATTTGATCCCAAGAGTGACTCATTCTGCAAAACTCCTCAGGCCTCCCAGTTTGTGATTTCAAGGGGTTATGCTGGTGCATGGTGAGCAAGGGCAGAATTTGGTCCCCAAGCAAGAAGGTCTCAGCTACCAAAGGCACCAGTGCGACTCAGAGCTGCCAATGCACCAGTGCGGACTGCTCCCCGCGGGACGCGCAGCCATGCGCCTGCTGCCATGCAGGGATCCTCTGCAGAGCTGATGCCCACCTTTCTAATGCTAGCAGTCCTCCTTGGAGAAGGGGAAGGACGTTTCAGGAAGGAAGACAGAAAAGGGAGAGTGTTTGCCGAAATGCACAAAATGGACCCACTACAGCCTGATTTTCAGAGCTGGACCTTCAAATGGCATCAGCTGTCCTGCCCATGTTCTGAAACACAGTGATCACAGCAGAGAGTCACACGTGGGTGGTAGAAATGATTTCTTTAGGAAAAGAAAGGAAAAAGGAGAAAAAGATTCAGATACATCCAGATTTAGCACCCTAACTTATCTCTGGTGCTGCAGAGAGTTCTCAGTGGACTAAAACAAGAGACAAGAAAGGAGATTAGACTGAGATTGTGAAGGGCAGAGTTAACTAGTGGAACTGGGGGGAAGTAAACAGTATAGTTTCAAGACAAACTGTTTCCACAACATAATGTTATGCAATAGTTTTACTGTGCACAGATGTTTTTTTCTTACTAAAATGTTTCTAACAGACAAGATTTAACACAAAGACTTTTAGCTGGTTGGAACTGGAGACTCTGTGCAATGTCAATCCAAGAAACCTAACAGGAGATGAAGCCAGAGCTCAGAGAAGAGTGATTCTCAGTCAGTCAACAGTTTTGAGCTCTCATGGTGTTTGTATGTTTGCCTGTAAAAGCTCTTTTAATGCATAAAAAAGGACAGAGCAGAACCTTGGGTCTTGTTTAACTCAGTACTTCCAGAACTAGCAGACATCCCTCTTCTGCTGGAATAAAGGCACAGAGATCTGCTTTGCACAAGAGTTTTGTGCCTCTGAATGGGGCAGGACTGACACCATGTACTGTAAATGTATTAGGAATGAATTAGGATTCATTGCAAAATGAATAACGGATGGTTCAGAGGACAAACACTCCTCCTCAAAGAAAGGAAGGGGATGTAGTCCTGGGAGTCTCATTTCAACCAACAATCCTCACCCTTCAGGCAGACTGACAGCTCGAAAGAGAGAGTAAGAGAACAGGATGAGTACAAGAGAGAAAACCTATTTATACTGCTGCATGGCAGAACAAGATGAGCAAAGCAAGAACATCCTTTCACCTTGAAGTCACGTCTCGAGCATCACAAGCACTAGCACAGCACCTGTCCCCACAGTAGTCAGAAAACCAATATGGTCCTAGCGGATAAAATCTCAGTGTTCAGTGGCTTCAGTTCTGCTCTCAGTTATCCCCTTGCCACTGCAGTGAACTGCAGACCACAGGATCCTGCCCCACTGAGGACACTGTAGTTGCAGAGATATAGCTGACAGCAGAAAACTGTGCAATAGTTTCCACGATATTCTTCCTTCTCTGCATCTGTTGTACCTGAGGAAGCCGATCCAGTGCTCTTCATCTACTGGAATGTACACCTGGTCTACGCTTTGCACCACTGCTCCGTCCTTGATCCACAACATCTCGGGATCTTCCATTCCCTCGAGGCTGCAATTTAGTTTCACGGGTTGACCCTGGGACACCTTTAATTTGATTGGAGGTCCTGTAAATTTCATACCTAAAAAAAAAATACTACTCCGCCCCACCCCCAGAAGAAGGGGGGTTGGAGTACAGCAAATTACTCTAGGTTGGTGGTCTGGAATTACATACCCTACCAGCACACGCTGCAGAGGAGTGTGTTAGTCTCAGCACTGCTCTACTATGTCTGCTAAGCAATAGTCAAATGCAAGCACCGAAAGCACAATTGCTGGAGAAAAGTGGTGGTTCAGTGTGTACATGGGGATTTTTTCAACTCGTGTAACAGCAGGGTGATGTTCTGCAGAGCAGTGCACAAGCAGAGTCGCACAGAAACGCCGGGAGCTTCACCGTGTCAGTGATCCAGCAGTGCTAAGTGCATCCATTCAACACGCTACCACACCTCCCTCTTTTCCCCAGGCCTGAATTTAAGCTACGGTGTTCTTGTGCTGCTAAGAAATCATCATGCTTGCTCCATTGTATGCATTTGTAAAGAACTTGGATATGAGAAAGAATCAATTATGTCTTGTTATTCAGCATACACTGTTCTCCTGCATTACAGAAAGCTTCTCTACAATTTGCAAAACCCATGAAAGCGAAGCCTATTCCACAGCATACCTCACTGAGGAGCAGAACTGTTTAGAGAACAGATATTTCTGTTGCGTGACGTGGGTGTGTGCTAAACGAGCTGCCTGGGGGACCCTTCAGTCCAGCCAAAGGACCACATCGTACCCAGAGCTACACCACTGCGACCCCAAAGCAGCAGGGCCAGAGCTGGTGAAGCTGCTCAGGTTTATATTGACACAGAAGCGATCAGAATTTGGCCCGGAGCACTGTTACATGTGTGGGTGGATGGGGAGTGTTTCCCTCAAGCAGAAGCGAATGTATGGAATTTGTTACCATGAGAAGACACGGAAGCCAACTATCTAAGTGCATTTAAGAAAGACAGGCATATAAAGGAGGAACCAGAAGATCAAAGGAGATCGTGGGAAAGCAGGAAGGTAGAAAATAAATGTAAAGTTAGTTTTGTTAGGGAGAGTGGCTATTTCCTATGCAGTGGCACAGGACTGACAGACCAGAACAGGTCTAGCCTAGTCCAGTATTATGCCCTAGCAGTGGACTCCACATCCTTCAGAAAAAAATTACTCCATCACTCTTGCCTGGCCATGTATCACAGTACATTACAACTTCAGCCAGTTCACTGGTTGGTCAGCTTCTCAGAGGATGCCTTGCTAGCCCACAGAGCCAGTCAGAAAGTGAGACTGCTCACTAAGTGAGCAGCCCTGTTGCTCTCAAACTCTGTCACAGCCTTACCAATGATCCAACACAGATTTTGGATGTGCCACTTCCCTTCTTGCCAAAACGCCACCCTCCCACAGCCACAAGGGCACCACCTCACAATGGCAGAAGAGCAGCAGAGGAACTCACAGCGTGGTTGTAACAGCTGGGAGAAGGGGAACCAGCACTGTGGGACCAGCCAGCGCTCTGCCACCAGCAGCCTGTACCCAGATGAGTACCAGTGGTCTAGGAGCAAACCCAGAACACAGGCAGAAGTCTTTATTCCTTTCCTTAATGAGACTCCCCATCTCATTTCCCCACACTCAGTCTTTTGCCTTTCCATCTGCTGTTATTCATTTAGCAAATTCACAGAGCACTGGAAAACGGACAAGCTGATCATTTGAGTTTAGTTGCTACAGCTCGTTTGCTGGGCTAAGGATTTAATTACCTTGGGTGAGGATGATCTAACCTTGCATTACTTAACTCAAACATAACACAAATGACATGTCCCAGTGCATGCCAGAAAGCATCCTCCCTTTCACCACTCACAGTACTGGAATATAACATGAAAGCTTCATAGCAGCTCTCTCTGTGTTACAGAAAACTGATGTAGTCAGGCTGCTGAACACACACACAAACTGACAGACATTTTCATTACAGGTGCCTTCATTGAAAATCAAACTACTCAGCATCCTTCAGACTGCCCTGCTGAAAGGGTTAGCCACAAATTAAACCAAGAAATATTGTTAGAGACCCTTTATGGTTTTTAGTTTGCATAGAAATCAATTACGTAGGAAATTAACATACAGTACAAGTGTTCAGTCAGAGTTGTACACATCGTCCAAGTATAATCCCTCCATCAGTATCAACCAAAATGAAGAATTACAGATCAGGTATCTTTAATAACTTCACAGGTCAAAAATGCAGTTTTGGCTGCAGCATCTCTTCCTGCAGGTATCAGGAAGAATCACATAGGAGGCAAATAGGGATTTTAATTTCCACCTATTCCTCATTTCACTCTCCCACTCACTGTTTCTCATCTGACAACATTCTTGACTGTGCAAGAAGTAATTTCATCCAAATAGGTTCCGCCAAGCCTACCTGCAAGAGCTGCAGATTGTGAAATGTATAGATAGGAAATAAAACTGTATTAAATTTATAATCAAGCAGTTGTGTGAATCGACAGCAAGTGAACACACTAATTGTCAAAATACATGACACATCTGTTTGTTTGTTTTTAAACTCACTGCCTCTGAGTATTTTAATTCTTTGGAACAGAATATGTATTTTGTGATGCTGGGAGTGGAGAGAGAGGAAGACGTCTGCTCATGCATGCCAGGGTAAAGACTTTTTTCTCCTCAGATTCCTTAGGACACTGATCTAGCGATCCAGCCTGTGCCACAGCCTCCCCAGCTCCGTGTCACTGCACGCACATCGCTCCGCACACAGCGCGCAGCCCAAACTCCCGCTGAAGTCGGGAGGAGGTTGGCCGGGGCGCCGAGACGCTCCAGCACTGCCTCTCCCTGCCGACTGGGGGGTGAAACTTCGGAAAATGAGACTTCGGAAAATGAGTTCACGAGGGAAAAAAACAACAAAAGCCACTCAGGAATGCGTTAGCGCCCGGCTTTCCTCGGCGACGGCTTGCGCTAGGCACATACCAGAGCAATGCCTCCGCAAACACCGGGGAGGATTACTCGCTGCTCTACTCTCAGGCGGGCGAGGCTCGCACAGCCCGGGCTCCCCGCCGCCACCGCCGGCTCCCGAGCGCCACGTCGCTGGCCCCACAAACGCGGCGGAGCGGCCCGTGTCCGGCCGGGAGCNCCACCCCTCGCCGCGGGCGGGTTGTCAGCCTCGCTCACCTGCCACGGCAGCGACGTCCCGGAGTGCCGCAGCCCAGAGTCCCAGCACGAGGAGCCGCGGGATCGCCATGCTCCGCTTCAGCTCCATCGCTCCCGCACCACCATCCTCCCCCCTGCTCCCGGCGCCGCGGGGGGCTCCCAACGCCCGTGCAGGCGGCGGCGGCGACCGCGGCTGGGGGAGGCCTGCGTCG
>VWZW01004152.1:9794-35745 GCA_013397115.1 Edolisoma coerulescens | reverse complement strand
GCCGGTCTGCGGGTCGGCCCGCCCGTCCGTCCGTCCGTCCGTCCGTGCCCAGCCGCCGCCGCCGTCTCCTTCAGGAAATGGCGCTCTCGGGCGGACACCGCGCGCTGTGCTCCCCCTCTGACATCACGCTCATGAATATGCATGAGCCGGGCGCCCACCGCCCCCGAAGCGGCGAATCACCGCGCCCGCCACCCCCGCTCCGCCGCCCCGGGACGGGACCGGGGCTCCGAGCCCCCGGGAGGGCGGGACGGGGCGGGGCGGGGCGGCAGCGGTCGAGGAGGTGTGTGGAGGCGGCGCCCCTCGAGGGCTGCTCCGCCGGGCGGCCTGGTTTCCAGAGCGCCGGGAGCGGGTGACCCACATCCGCGGGAGCTGCCGGGGCACCGGTTATCCCCCTACCTGCATATGGCCCCTCTGGGGCCCCGGCGCACCATCCAGCCCCCAGGGCAGGAGGACTCGGGGCCACCACTGAGACTCAGCCCCCCAAGCCGAGGCTCTGCCGGGATGAGCAGAGCCCCATCTCATGCACACAGCACCCCCGGCCCCATCTCCCTCGGCCGGCCCTCTCCAGCTCCTTCCTTCGGCCATACTCTCCTCACCGTTCGGCCCCTGGCTCCGGGGATGGCGGTCACCCCATCCCGGCGGCTGAGCTGTGGAGGAGCACCGGCAAGGTGAGGAGATCCACCCGTGCCCTTCAAACAGGATCGGCTCGGCCTCGACCACTTTTCCGCTAGCGGAAAAGTAGGGAGAGAACTTAGGAGGGAGATCTCTGCTGCCACGGGGTTACTAGCACGGCGTGGAAAAAGTCACTTAAAAACAGTTTTTTAAAAAATCTGGCGCTGCCTTTCCGTAGGAGTTACGGTGAGAATCTGGGTTGAAAGGCGCCATAAGGAGCAATATCGTTACAACACGATGCAGCTCTTAGCTCTGCCACAGCCATCAGCGTGCAGCACTTGCCCAGCAGCTCCTGCAACACTCTGGAAACCTGGCTAAACGGAGGAGTGCAGGGGAACTGCGTTATCCTCAGGAGGGAGATGGAGAAACTGAGGCACAACAAGCTCATATAATTCCATTCCAAACTCTAATCTTCACTCCCCTCCAAGTCATTTCCATTTCTGATAGAATTCCTGGGGGGCTGGAGCAACGCCAAGAAGATTTCATTACTGGAATGGAAATGTCACTCCCTCCCCAGTGCCTCCTGCTGCAATGAGGTAGCTGGGAGGAGACACTGACAAAGCCATCCATTCGAGTGCTTGTAGAAAGTCTAGTTGCACTTGGGGACAGTAAATTGCCGGGATCACTACAGCTCTTGGGCTGAGAGGTTCTGTGCTGGTGCTTGCTAAAAGCTTCATGCACGCTTGCTGTCGCTGCTGTCTCTTCCCCCACGTATCCATCCAGCTACATGGTGTGTTTCTGCACTTAGAGCAATAGCACCCTCCGGAAGGTAGCTAGTTTTGCAGATTTTAGTTGTCTCATGAGAAAAAAATAATGACCATTAGAATAATGACATGTTTCTATGGTGTTTTACTTCTAAGGATTTCTTCCAGCCCTACAATTACAGAGGCTTACACTACACTGGTCCCATGGGCTCAGGAAGTGCTCCAGTTGTTGTAGCATGGCACAGGCCAGATTCTGAGTTGGTGTAAGAGAGCAAAGCTTTGCTGGAAGCAGTAGACCAAGGGGAATTTTGCCCATCAGGGGATCTGGCTTCAGCTCTTCTTAGAAGGGCTTTGTGTTAACAGTGATAGGCAGGAAGAGCCTTATGAAAATTGGACTGAAATCCTGCACACACTGCCAGTTGGAGTGCAAACTGCAGTGGGAAAACTTACAGAGGAGTGCAATATTACCATGCAAAAATCAAAGGAACTGATGAATCTTAAATGTTTTTAGGACCTGAAGACAAATAAACTCTCTTGGTCTCCTGTGGCACTGAATCAAGCACCATGGCTTTATTCTTCAAGCTGTAACATCAGTGACAGTCCTCACTGTTCACACACACATGACACAGCTGTTGGCTCTCTGGATTACATTTTTTCCTTACTTCTGCTGCAATACTGTGGTGCCACATCTCACCAGACATGCTGGCAAGTGTACGTATATTCCAGAAAATGCCTGAAGTGCTACAGGATAATCCAGAGGTGAATGCCCAGTGCTGGGAGACTTCTGAAGATGAAGGAAAAGAGAAGAAATGACGAAAGGGAGGGAGGGGAAAGAGAGAAGGCAGAAGGAAGAGAAGTATTTCCTGGACTTCCTCACTTGTCTCTACTGTTCGGCTTCTTCTAACTACTGAGACCCAACAGGACATCTGGGACAGGTTATCCCAGTGAGAAAGCACCCCAACCCCGCCATTTCCACATGAGAAACCATAGCCCTAGAAATTCAACAAAAGCTGCTGGAACATGCCACTGTTCCATTATCAAAGTAGTCAGTCTGCAATTGGATACAAAATCCCTGTTTTGTACAAGGTGTTTTCCATAGAGCTGCCTGGTTTGCAGTGGGATTCAAGAACTTGTCCGCTCCATCCTCTGAGTTGGGATTTGAAAAGCAGCATTAACCCCTCTATTGCTAGGGGGCAGATCCCTCATCCTGCATCGGGAAGCCGTGGCAATGGCAAGAGCAAGGATGAAGTGGCATTCAGGGGTTGCAGGAGTACAGGAGTAGCTCTGCTCTACAGTGTAGGAGACCCAGGATGGCTATTCAGGTGCTTCCTGAGTGGGAGATCCGCTGAAGCCAGCATATTTAGTCTCAGACTAGAACAAGAACTGCTCCCAGCTTTTTGGTCACCACCAGAGGCTACAGCAAGTGACAGGAGGAAACTCCTTGTGTGTGAGGGCTTTTGCAGCTTAGGGATGGCTTCTCAAATTAATGCCCCAAAGTTGGGCCAGAACATAGTGACTGAGGAAGCACAAACCCTGAGGACTTTCCAAACCTTGCCAAGGACACAGCTTGAGAGCTACTGGATAATACAGTGGCTTTTCAGGTCACTGAAAAGCCTGAATAAACTGGAGAATAAACTGTCTCCATTCTCTGCCCAACCCATCATAATGGATTGTTCATGTCAGATAATAATAGTGTTTAACGTGGCCACTTCTGAGGACCCAAAAAAACCTCTCCATCTTGGCATACATGTGAGACAAAACTGGCCATCCCAAGACCTTGGGTACGGTATTTAAAGCCACGTGTGGCTGCAGAAGCAGCAGCTCACAAGAAGGCTGAAACTCATCCTGCCTGTGTCTGGGCTAAGCTTACCGTAACTGAGATATGCTGCTCATTTGGGAATTACCTTAGCTACAGCTGAACTCTGTTCTCTTTTAATTTATATTATTCTACCATCTCTTCCCTTCTCCTTTCTTGTCTTCCTCTTTGCCACCTTCTTCAGTGAGCAACTGTGTTGAAATATTCCAGCCTCTCTGTTTCAGCCTCCTCCAGCTCTTACATCTTTCATATGTGCTGGTTTTAACTTTCTGTGCGAATAAAGAGAAGGACAGGGAACGCTATTAAAGACTTGCATTTACTTTGTCTTCAGAATACAAGGATATCAGGTATGAGTCTGAGCTTTGAGTTTAGGCCCGATCCTTTCCTAGTTCCCAAACTCTCCCAGCTCTGCCCGGGTGTGGCAGGTAGCATGGTGCAGATGGGAGGCTAGGATTGGGTCACTGTATGGTGGATCTAAATTTGGATTTTTCTCTAAATTTCAAGGTTATCCAGCTTGGCCCCAGCTCAAACATAATCATTACTCCAAGCCCAAACATTGTTCCTCCACGTGTCTGGGATGGTTATTTTTTTTAGAGGTGATAAACTTAACACATCATATGTGTTATCTGTCTTTTGTGATAAATGCCAAGCTGTCAGAATGAAAATGTCACATAAACCACACATGAAGTATTTACATTAAAAAAGATCAACTCACAAGAATTTTAAAAACCTTTCTGATGGTGCCATCATTTGCAGCAGGTTAGCCAGATATTGCCAATGTTTCCATTTCTGGAGTTGAAATAAACACAGCACATCAAAACAGAATCATCAAACAAAACCAAAATGTATTTAACATGGTGCAACAGTCAATGCCATAAGAAATCACCATATAAGTATGCAGAGTTACATATAATCTACACATATTAATATGACTTTACAAATTTCATATTACATGTTGATACACACAAAATGGACTTGGGAGGAAGCACTTGTTGCCAGCCCCTCTGGGGGCTCAGTTTCTTACCTACTTGTAAGGTAGGGTGAGACAACACTTTGTTTTTTAAAGTGACCATATGTATTGCGATCGTATTGCATTCTCCTGTGAGTCAGAGTGGATAATAATCTCCACCAGCCATGTAACAAAATGGTATAGAGCTTGCTCAGCATACAGCCATCCCTCATGAGATGGAGGTTTGGGAGGTGCAAGGTCCCTGGTGGGTCCTCAGTGTGGCCACAAGCTTCTCAGACCAGCCCCCGACTCTCGGAGGGGGCCAGGCCAGGGGGGCAGAGCCCCCAGCCCAGAGGGCAGTGGCATGCTCTGTCAGGACCAGACACCTTCTGGATTTGGAGAGGCTGGGACTAATTCTGGAAGGTGCTACACCTGCTCCAGGGCAAGCCTTACAGGGAGAGCCTGGAGCCCCAGCAGGAGTGGCCAGTGGGGCTGGCTCCCAGCTGTGCTCCCTGCCTGGGGCTGGGGTGGCACCACATCTCGCCTGGGAAGGTGGAGTGGGCTACAGACCAAAAACCCTCCTCAGGGCACACAGAAAGCTGAAAGATAATGTAGAGCAGTCCTACAACTGCTGTAATAGACACCGTGGGTGGAAGAGCTTCCTAACAGCTCCAGACTCTCTGTGGGAGGGTTAATACCATATTTACCTTTCCTTCTCCAGCCCCTCTCCCTTTGTCAAGCCTGCGCTGCCGTGCTCAAGTCGAAGGAATGAAACAACCACAAACCAGGCCTACTGTCCTAAAAATAGTGGCATTAACAGGGCACTAATCTACATTATGGCTCTCAACGATTGCTATCCGGGTGGAGCTGGACAAGGTTAACTACAGCTGGAAACGCAGCAGTGTCTGTGCTGCAGACCAGGCAGGGCAAGGTGAGCAAAGGGCATTTTGCTGTATCGGTGTACGTCACTGCTCCTGAAAGAAAGTCCTCAGCATTTGTCAGGGGCCTCATTTGTGGCTGTGTGAGCAGTCAGTGACATTTGTGTCATGAATACCTTACTTTTGCCCACTGGAATATAATTACACCCTGAAAGACATCCTCACTGGCAAAACCCCAGAAAAACTGGAAAGCAGAAGTGAGAGAACTGAAAAAAAGGGAAGATGAGGGTAAAGCGAGAGAAGAACATGAACAAAGGAGAGAAGGAATGACAGAAGATGAAAAAAAGACTGGGGAAAATAAAAAAAAAAGCACCTCGTTTGGGGTTTGCAGGAGGTGACTCAGCGCCTGCAGATCTGAATTCTCCTTCTGACTTGACTGGCTGGCCGTGTGCCTTCTGCCTTGCTCTATCTGAGCTTCTTACCTTGCAAAGCATCCAGGAGGGCAAATGTACTGGCAAAGCACAAGCATTTAAAATCCTCCAACAGCCACAACAGTCAAATGCTGTGACTGAAATGTAAAAAAAAGAATGAGGGTGAGATGGGAGGAGAGGCAGGGAATCAGGAGCAGAGAAAAGGTGAAGAGTGAAAGAGTGAGAGGAATGGGGAATGAAAGACTAGGGAGACCAGGTGGAGGGGGAGAAAATCTTGGAAATGAGGTTAGGTGCTGGTCAGAGTCTCTATGTCCTCTTGCAATGGCAGGGGGAAGAGCTGAAACTCGTCCTGCTGACCTGCTGTAGAGACTGATGCTTGCAGGCTCCCCACTGGTGTCACCTCTGCAATCCGTGTCCCAGAGCAGAGGAGCCAAGTAACCACAGAGGCCTGTCACAGAGAGGTTTCTAGACAGGAGGAACGCCTGATGTAGAAATGCCGCCTGTCCTGCCCCTCTGGCCTGTGCACGATCAGGACAGGGAAGAATCGGGCATCGTGGTAGGTTGGGGGGTTCTCGTTGACAGCCAGCTGGCTGGAGTAGGAGCAGCACTGCTCATCCTGGCAGCCGCGGTCTGCAATGCTGCTGCTGCGGCTCCTCCAGAGGCCTGTCCTGTGGGAGCCATGGATGCGGCAGAGGGAGAAGCGGCTGGTGTTGAGGGAGAGGCGGGAGTTGCCGCTGCAGCTGTGGAAAGCGTGGCGTGAGAAGATGGAGGAGGTGCTGGAGGCACGGTTGCAGTGTTCACAGCCATGGGCCGTTTCGCTGTACCGACACACCGTGTAGCTGTTGTAGGCCGGGGAGCTGGCCAGGTCCATGAGCATGGCCTCCGAGTAGCTGGGGATCAGCTGCCGGTTGGTGCAGATGTGCCACTCCAGCTCGGTGCTGTCCTGCGTGGTGTCCCGGGGCATGCGGTACCGGTACAAGGGCTCCTCCGCCGTCGTGGGCGCCGTGTACTCCAGGCCCAGTAGCTTCTCCACATGGTAATGGACATAAGCAGTCCGATACTCTATGAGTACCCTAAGCGGCCATGAGATCATCAGGATAGCTGCCACCCAGAAAGCATAATGGGACACGTACCATGGGAGGTGATCGGGGTCTCCGTAGGCCATCATAAGCTCTTTAAAATCCACATTTTTGAGCTGCATGCCTTCCCTCACCTCCATGTAGTCATCTAGCCCCTCGATCTCCGTGAAGAAGTGAGCTCTCTGAGTCAGGTAAGAGTTCTCAGACTCAATGTTGGCAAAGCTGAAGCACTTGGTGAACCTCAGCTTGGTGGCTGTATAGCTCTCCAAGCCCAGGAGCTCCTTGGAGATGTCCTTGTATCCACAGTGAGAGTAGTCAAACTCAGCTTCAGCCACGTGTGTGTTGACCCTCTCATGGTAGACCTGGGTGGTGGTGTAAGCATCACCGTTGCGGTACCGGGTCACCTGCCGGGTTCGCCGTACGAAGTGGTAGCTGATGGCCTTCCACCAGATGCATGGAGTGGCTTGCTGCATGCGGTTGATGCACTCGTACACACTGTCCACGTCTGCCTTGTACTGCAGCTCCCTCTTGACGTGGCAGTGCCAGCACTCCACCAGGTACACCACATACAGCATTGAGAGGAAGGCCAGTGGGATATAAACATAGCCGTCCGAGCACGGGCTGTCATGGTAGATCATAGACTTGCCCTTGAAGGAGCTATCGAAGCTGAGCTTGGTGACTCTGGCCAGCTGACACCAGGCCACTGCACCCAGGCAGCCATACATGAGGATGGAGAGGAGGAGGCATTTCCAGTGGGACTCTCGGCACATGCAAGCACTCAGGGACTGTTTCACGGGGCGTTGCTTCAATCACACCGCCGTGCAAGGGGAGAGAAAGACAAAGAGAGAGCGAGGAACCCATCAGTCACGCTGCTTTGCACAACACACACAGTGGCTGCTGCCTTCAAGACTGTGTCTGGCTTTTCTCTGGACCGCCTGAGGACTGGGACACCACCCTACTTAATATAAATGTCAATATAAACAGAAACACCCTGCCAGGGACAGAAGGCTCTGGACAAAGCTCTTTCCTTGCTTCCTTCTGGCTCTGGGGAGGGAAGCTGTTCGTGCAGCAGCGACTCATTGTGCCCGCACCCCGGTCAGATGGGCACCTCTGCAGGGGAAAGACAGGGCCCCATCTCCTTCTCCCTGCCTGTAGCATCATTTACACACCCTGCCATCTTCAGAGGTCAAGAGCGCTTCACAGCAGGTGAACAGCCAAGTGTGGGGCTGTGGAATTGCCCCTTTGCTTTGTGAGTGCCCCATGCTTAAGTTCCCACATGCTGCTGCTGCTGGGGAAGCTCGGGAGCAGTGTCTGTCGCAGAGCTGCGGCTCCATAGGTTGTGCCAGCACAGGAGGACCAGCACTTCACGAAGCTAAAGCTGCTGCCTGACTCAGAGCTGACTCACATCCAACCCTGAAACCTACCAAATGATCGACACCATTTTCTTGGAGATGAGCCATCGGGAAAATGACTAGATTCAAGCACATTTAGTGGAAAAAATTGTCAAGATTACAGCACGATGCAGCATTGCTTCAGGCTGGTTAGACTAGCTCTGACCTAAAATACTTGAAAGCTTCAGTGTTGAAGCTAAGGGTGTATGCGTGAATATTTAAAACAGCACACCCCTCTCTTTCAAGTCCCAAAAGTCGGGTTGGGAGCAGAGCTGGGTTCACACTCCTGCACTCCCACTTGGTCCCCTGAGAGGGCATGATTGCAGTCCTTACCCCAGCCCTGATGCAGTGAATCAGCTGCACTGTCATGCGATGTTCAGCTATAAAGAAAGATGCCAAATGGAGCCAAGGAGCTAGCGGAAACAGAGTTGTATCCCTGCAAAGAGCAGCAGCAGCAGGAGTTACACCACTGGCTGGCAGCTGTCTTCTGTAGAGAGTGCATGAAGAGAGACCCCCAGTGCCCTAGCAGGTAATGAGGAGGGTTGTTTGCATCCCTTCTGTTACTGCCATCCTCTGCCTCTCTCCTAACTGAGGAAATGACAGTGAGAAAGCAGATACACACTGATACTCATGCATCATCATGCCCTCTGCCGAGCCTGATTTCATGCAAAAATAGAAGCACACTGTTACTCCTTCTCCCAGGGGGCCACCTCTAATGCATCAAACTGCTCCGTAGATGCCAACAGATGCTAGGTTCAGGAAATGTCTTCTCTTTCTCTCTCCACAGATAAATTTCTCCCCCAGTAAAGCTTATCTTGGACCTACAGCAGTTAGGATCCAGTAAGTGATCTTGAACCAGCAAGGAATTTAAGGAGCAGCATCTTATAACTCAGGAAATAATAGCATGGCGCCACTGGAAAGAGGAGTTTGCTGTCTTCTCAATGAGATGGAAGCATTGGCATCTAACTTTGCAGGGCTGTAGGGTCAGATTTAACACTGCCTTTTTTTTTTTTTTCTGAGACAGAGAACCACTTCTAAGTAATCATAGAGGGTTTTACAACTTGCTGTGAACACTGCAAAACTAGATTTCATGGGGTTTGGCTTTGATTTCGTAGCTTTTAATCTGACACTGTGTAAGTGCAGAGTAATTTTATTGATTTTAGGAAGCTACACCAGTATACACTTGCAGGGACTTAGGGCAGAACCCGGCCCCTGATTCTTCCTGATGCATCCAGAAGGAATCTGTAAAGAAGTTATATTCTTATCCCAAAACTTTGGTATGTGTGCATGTGTCAGAATAAAGTATAACTATTCTGGGCTGTATTCTCTTTACAGCACCTGAAACAGATGTAGAGAAGCCAAGTGGGTTATAAAGTCCAGGGTACATAATTTCTGTAGGTAGGGCAGTGAAAAAAAACTCAGTATTGGTAAGAATAAGGCTGGTTTTCTTAGCCTTTTGCAGGAAACTTAGAGGAAAGCCACAAAGTGGCTTCAGGCAGTCCCTAAATCAGCTAAAAAGTAACTAGAGAAGTTTTGGGAGTGAATCCCCTATGAGCAGTCTATGTGCAGTCATGGAGAGTTTCATCTCTTGAAACTCTTGTCAAATGCCCACTGCTCAGTCTCAGCATGGTTACTGCCCCAATGTAGGCTTCTGCCCCAGCTGTACACTGGACCCCAGGTCAGAGCCCCAGGCTCTCCTGACTCATGGGAAATCTACTGGGAATTACTGACTTTTATTCTTTGTCTCTCCTTGACATGAAACTAGTTTTTAACTTCTATAGTAATGCAAAAATATAAATTGTAATGAAGAATTGCAAAGCTCTATCCTTTTTTTTCCCTCTGAAGGTTTTCTGAGGTGAAGAAAACTCTAAACATTAACATCTCTCTACTCCAGGCCCTGAGACTGTGCAGAAGGACCAGCAGGACAATTGCCTAACACATGAATTTGTGTTCACATTCAGGCTTCCGCAGGTACCTCTCATCTAAAATCGCTTATGGTTCACACAGTGAAGAGTGCCAGTGGACCCACCAAAAATGCCCAGCAGTCAGTTTTAATGCAAGGCGAGTGCTTAAGCCGTGCATGCAGCTCCAGGAACCCCATTTTTTTCTATGACTTGTTGGAAGTGCTGTCAGCCTGGCCCTGGGCACAGCCAGGCAACAAGGCTGTCCCATGCCAGTTAGGGCACTTTTTGCCAAAGGCACTGCAATCCCACCTTCCCTTTATCTCACTTGCCTTGACTAACAACCTCTCTGTGGTCCAACCTACAACCCACAGGCTGGCTTCTGCCCACTAGAGCAGCACCCAGCTGGGTTGGCAGTAGCTCAGAGTTTTGCAGGTCCAAGATGACATTTCTGTATGCATCCTCCAGAGGCACTTCAAAAATGGTCTTCAGCTCACTCCACTGAAAGGGCTGGATCAGCCCAAGACAGATTTTCTCCACTGTTCTCACTGCAGCCTGCAAAAAAGGCAGCTTCTCTCCTCTTTGCATTAGTGAAGACATGCAGCCATAGAGCCCACTGCCACATCTGATTCACACCTACCAGTCCAGTTCAGCAGGGCCTTCATGTTCAAAACCCTTTGGTAAAATACACAAGTTATTTCACCTGGCTTTTCTGACCCACTGTGTCATTCCTGCTGTTGTTCCTAAGCAAATCCCAGTCTCTGTGGGTCTTCAGTTACAAAAGCATCTCTCATCCAGGGTCCACCTCCACAGCTATCCTGCCTATTTCAAGTTCTGACCATGTTCATCTGGCCTGTAACCCCCTATTTCTCCTTCCCTTTGCTGAAATAATTATCTAACACAATTATACTATTAGAAACACTGTAAGAAAGACACAAAATAGAACATAACTACAATAAAGGTATCAGACATTCAAAAATCTAATAAGGAAATATATCTTTTCATCTTTCTCTGCATAACAAATTCATTAATATGTTAAACCAGTGGCTCCCAGACTTTATTAATTAACATACCACCTTCTTACAAGAATGATGTTTGTGGTGCTGTGTGGAATTTTCTCCTTTCCATGCATAGTGTTTCAGATTGAAACAGGGAAAGCTTGTATTTCTGGATGAGTACAATAAATGCTTAAGGAAACTAATAATTTCCATGATAACTTGGGCTAGCCAGTGAACAGGAGTTGCATCCTTTGAGGAATGCTGTGGCATCTGTGTTGTTTTGATGTGGAATAAAAGCACAACCCCTGGAAAATCTTCATAGAGAAACATAATTGAAGAAAGCAAAGAGAGCCTGGCAGAAAGCCAGAGCCAAAGAGAGACTAGAATAGATGGATGCTCAGTTGCCAGGCACTTTGTCTACCAGCTAGGACTAAAGCTCTTGGTTCTCTAACCCAAACCAAGAGAGATGTCCTCCCTCTCCTGCTTGTGGGGGGCTTTGCTTTGGGCTTTGCTTCCAGCGTTGACCTGAGAAACATCCTGACAGACTAAATGAGGCACGGGCTGCCCACAGAACTTGTGGATGACCCATCACTGGAAGTGTTCAAGGTCAGGTTGGATGGGCTTTGAGCAACCTGGTCTAGTGCAACATGTCCCTGTCCATAGCAGGGGGCTGGAACAAGGCGATCTTTGAACGTCCCTTCTAACACAGACTGTTCTGTGATTCTACAGCCACGTATTGCGAAGAGGAATGGATTTGTCAAATCAAATGTTTCACCCAAAAGGTCCCAACCTGCTCTGATGACAGTACAAATCGTAAAAATCTCCTATTTTGGATGGAATGCCATGAAGCAGCACAGCTGAGCTGTCAGTATCACTGTTTATGAATTTCAAGTTGTGTTAAATACACATGCTGTAAATAACATCTTGCTAGGCTCTGGCATGCTGCTGAACTGCTTTCAGAGGCCTCCCTTCTCATTGCACCTGACTGGATTGGAAACTCTTACCGAAACTATCCATAATCACATACCAAAATTCACATTCAAAAACAGTAACCAAAAAATATTTTCCAAATTTTTTGGTAGATCCCAGCAAGAATGAGGAAAATACCATGAGAGAGAGGTGGCATGTGCAGGGAGGGTTGTGGGTGTCTGTGCTGCGAACCTTGTGGAGAGTGACAAGGTTTAGGGATAGCCTGCCCTGAGCTGTCCCTGGCCCCAGGCAGTCAGTCAGCCCCACAGTGCTGCTCTGTGTTTCATTTTTTTGGCCCATCATTTCCAGAAAGCTCAGACAGAGCAAAGGACCCGTGTACCACTCAGTCAGCTCCATATGGTCTGTTTGCTGACTGGTGGTGTGGAGCATTCTGAGACACTAAAATGATAGATGCTATTTAATTTGTGGCCACAGTTGCTGGAAAATAGTCTGGAAAGTCCCAACAGCTGATGGAGAACTGGAATTTCAGTGACACCTGTAGCAGACAGGAGTTTCAAGGCTGGCAACATTTCGATTATTTCTCCTTTAAGAAACTCAGTTTGCAAATGATAGAATATCCAGGCACTGGCTGAAAGGGCAATTGCCTTCAAAGGCACCCTCTGATGGCAGATGCCCAAGATCAAAAGCACGTTTTCAAGGGATGAGGTGGAGCCTCCTTTGCACAGGCGTACCCACCCAGCTCCTCCTGGCTCAACAGCAGCCAGGTCAGGTTCTGGCTGCAGCAATCATAATTAAAACCATTCAACCATGCTCCGTGTTGTAGGAGCGTGCAGATTTGGGCTGTTAATCTTGCCCAGTGTAAAAGGGTGGAGAGAGGGTCGAGGGGGTGTGCACAGACTGACACACCCCCTGCTTAACATCTGGAGCTGAGCGTGTTCTGGTGGCAAGAGTAAAGGCCTGGCGGCCAGGGTTTTGGCTCTCTGACCCATCCCCTGACTCCTCACAAGTGCCCCGATTTAGAACACTGGTAGGTAAATTGTAGCTGGTAACCACCCTATGTGAGCCTGAAAGTGACTGCACTGGGGGTGGCCAAGAATGAAAAAAAATTTGCCTCAAACTCTGATTTTTCTTTAAAAGCCATATTCAAAATGTAACACTGATGATAAAGAACGAGAACAACACATTTCTGGATAAGCAAATTGTGCTTGTGACTCTAGGTCCCCTTTCTCTTGATGGGTACATAGAGCAAATTCATTCCTCAAGGCACAAGTCAGGGTGGTCTGGCTATCCCTGTTCTTCTAAAGGAGCTCCCCACGTAGCAGGAGGAGGAAGGGCCACACTCAGAGAAGCCCATCCAGACTGATTCCACCAGCCCAGGTTTTTGAATGCCTAACCTGAAACTCTGGTGCCTCTGTTTTGCTGATGTTGGCTCGCTGCTTCTGCTGGCCTCTGGATACAAGCGTGCCTGATAGCAGGATTCACCCCACTAGCCATCTACTAGTGGCAGGGGCTCTTACTGGAGAATAAACAACTAGACAGTTCTTCAGCCCTTACAGGTAGTCACAGAAATTTCTCCTACCAACTTTGAGTGGTTATGCTGGGTCAGGAAGGTTCAGCTTATATTACAAGCCAATTTACATTTACACCTTAAGACTGGGAGACACTACACCTTCTCCTCATAGCTCCTGTATCTCACAGGCAATGCAACTTCACTCTGCCATCCTATGGACAGCCCAGAAACTAGTGGCTGGTAAAAGCTCATCTTCCATAAAGACACTCTGTTTTAACTGATAACCTAAAAGAAATGAAGACCCTGCAATTCCCTTTGAAATTTGTTCTGCTGATGAACTTCTATTGCCTTTGTAATTTTGTCTCACTTCAGCCCCCATTCATGGCAGTGAGGATGCCCATTCTCCAAGTGATGAAAGACTCCTTTCATATTCCTTCCTTCTCACTCGGAAGATACTTTTCCATTCTAATTATGACATCTCTCAGCCTTCTTTTTGACAATTTAAAGGAGACAAGGTCTTCAAGTCCTTCACTTCACTGCTCTAGCTCTTCCTGGTGCTCTGCTCTCTCTTCAGCACCTTGAGATCCTTCTTAAGTCTGTACCTTGCAAGTAAATACAGGACATCAGCACCTATTTCAATTACCATCATACCAAAACATAAAATCACCTTCCACTCCCACTCATTCCCCCTTTTTACTGTCTTCAAGAGTTGCATTAGTAGATTTCTGCCCAGCAACATCCCAGGAATTCATGTTCAGCCTCTCACTCACTTGGCTCCCAGGTATTTTTTGAGTCACTGTTTCTGAGGACGGCTGAAAAGTTGGCTGCGCTCTCAACCCTGAAATGTGTAACTTCAGATTTGGCTTTCGACTGAGTAACTAAATTATCAAATGAAGGAGATCCCTAAGGAGAACTGTGCTCATCTAATCACTACAGACCTGCCTGCTAATGTTTGTGCCAACTGTAAATGTTACCAGCAGTGATTTTATGCCTAATTCCAGTGAACAGTGTCAAATCTGGTAATTATTCCTGCAGAACTCTGCCAGTCTAATGGCTAAATACTCCATTAACTCATACAAGACAACTGTTTTCACAAAGCTAAGTGTCAATCACAAAAACAAGGCTGTAAGCATTATGTGGACACTGAGGTGCTCCTCACATTTCCAGTGTTCACTGCCAGGAATAATTCCATGAGCAGTTCTGCATACAATACGAAAAGAAACCCTCCCAAAGCTTCATTAGAGCACATTGTCACCTAGCTTGCTGTTACTGTATGACCTTCATCAGTAGCTGCATTTTACTCCAGAAGTAGCTGTGTAGCAGTGTGGGCTTGAAGCACCTCTCTTTCTAACTAACTCAGTAGTGCTCATGGCATGCAAATGGTTACAGTGACACTGAAAAAACTCTTGTTTTGTCCCCGCCAATTTTGACTAGCACAATAAATTCGAACTGACACCAATAGAAGGGGAGGAAATAGCCTGTGATGCCTAAAGGAAATACACCAAATTAATTCGAGTAATGTTCTTTACACATCTGATCTATAATTTTGCCTTATCCTTGCTATTTCTCCATATGTGTCTATTGACAAAATGACTTTTTTGTCTTCTGTCAGACTTTATTCTTCAGTCTCCTTGAAAACTCCAGCATGAGCTGTATAAGCAGAAAACATGCTGCCGCAGCATGAATTTATTCTGTTTGTTTCGTGGACAGTTTGGGGCCCAAGCTTGACTGTTTGTGCCTGGTTCACAGACAGGTACCTGTGTTCCCCAATTTCAAAAGCATTAAAATTCTCCTTTGGGGAAATCATGTCAAAAGCATTTCCTGACCTTTTAAATCCCATGTGCGTTTGTCCTTGGTGGCTGACCTCAAGAGCTGCAAATCCGGCGAAGGAAAATGCTATCATGTCTAAAATGAAAGAATGAGAGAAAACAGAGGGTAGCAAAGACGTGGCCTGAATGGAATTAGAGAAATGAGGGGGAAATACGGAAGGTGGGAAGAAGTGAAAGAGGGAAAAGGACAGCCAGGACACGCTCCAAATGCCAGTGCCACTGAGGCGGGGGAGGGTGCTGGCAGGTGAGGATTGGGACCAGCCAGCCTGGGCAGGGGCAGGAGGGAATCAGGCCCAGAGAAAGGACCTGGGTGAAGATTAATGGAAGAACCACCAAAGCACCCTATGAGCGAGCAGTTATCCCTGGCCCATCCGTGACCTGGAAAACAGATGCTCCTGAATGGCTGCTTTCTCGCTGCTGGGAACTTCGCCAAAAAACAGACCTGTGCCCCTCTCTCCTCCCCACAGCATGGGGGCTAGGATAGGGCTGTGATAAATCAGACCAGAGATTCCCACGGAGGTGACAGCGTGCTGCAGGGCCAATGCTGCAGCTGTGTCTCAGCAGGATGTGGCATCACAGCATGCTCCTGCTCTCTGCCAAATCTGGCTTTGGGGCTACAAGATGACTGTACTGTCTTCAACAACAAAACGACCGCACATTTTGGGGTAAGCAAGGAGTAAGCAAGTAAGCAAGGAGTTAATCTTGTATTTATTTTCCCCTCTTATTTCGCAAGAACAATCTTCCTGTCCGTGGGGAAAAAGGAGTGGTGGAAACACTGACAGAGGATTGCAAAAAAAGAGATAAAATCAGATAAGAAAGAAGAAAAAATGGTGGATAAATAAACACCAGTCATAACTGAATTTGCCTCTGTGGATTTATGCTTGTGATTAATATATCCCAATGAGATACTTGAGAGGGAAAGAGTAATCAATAACCACAAGTCATACACTTAGGCAGCTGGTGACCAGAGTCTGGATGAAAGCAGAGTTTTGTCTCTAACTGTGACAGACTCCAAAATCTTGGTCAAGACAGGGCAGGGGAAAATGTTCCACTTCCTAATGGCAGGACAACACAGAGAGGACCACTGAGTCCTTGCTAGACAAGCCCTAGGCTGTGCTGTTAATCAGAACTGAGGAGAGCCCTGACACGAGGACCAGCCTCTGGTGATGAAAAAGGCTTCACCACTTCTGCAACAGACAGGGGTGATGCAAGAACAAGGAGATTTCTATCCACTGTCCCCAAGCAGCCACAACAGATGGGAGTGCAGCTATCATCTTCCAGCTCCTTAGGTGATCCTGCTGAAAGACCAGCCTAAGAAGTCTGGGGTGACCAGGGAAATGACAATTGCAGGAGAAGTGCAACCTCTCACTGGTTTCTAGGGCTAAATGAACTCCTAGGTCAGATGCTCATTAATGCAGTGAGGAAGGAGCCTGATGGGCTGTGCTAACCCAGACATTGGTGTAATGGTGGGCAGAAGTGCTCCTCCACCATCTGACCCAATCTGGGCACCGCATGGGGTATCAGTAATAAGGCCTGGTAAGGAGAAAGGGAGATAGTACAACAGGCATGTCATCAATCCCCTCCTGGGGAGCCTGAAACAAAATGCCTCCTGTCATCCATCTTGAACGGCAAGAAGCCCATTACCCCTAGCTCCTGCTGAGCCAGTAGCAAGGAAAGGGAAATATACAGGATAAAGGAGACCAAAAAAAGCGATTTTGCATCAGATATAATCTCCCTCCAGTCCTTGAACATATAGCAGATTGGTTGCTGCACATCTATTTGCCATGAAACTCCTGTGAGAATAAAAACTTCCTGCAGGCAGGGACCATGATGTCAATGCATAGCAGAAATGCTGTTACTAGGTTTGACAATAAGAACCTGCATCATGCACTCCACGTGTTTGCAGCGTCACTGGCTCAGGCGTTCGCTTTGGCAACTGCCCTCCTGTGGTGAGCAGGGATCGCCTGGTTTCTCATTGTTTAAATCCCTGCGGAGACATAATCTCCTCCTTCCATCCACAGAGCTGCCAGGGGGAACACCTCAGGGGAGGCAGGTGCACAAAATGGTGGCATTAAATCCTTTCTGCGCAAGAGCCTATTGCAGGACAAGTCAGAACTATGAAAAGACACAAATCTTGCTGATCCACCTGAATTTCAGATGCTAGGATGCCCCTGAAACACCACACAAAGACAGTCTGTTATTTCACACCAGTTATCCTCATGAATTCAAGCCAGCACCTGAAGAGGAGGAAAGCAGAGGTCAGGACAGAAGGAGCTACAGTACTCTAAAATGTTAGATTCAGGATTAGGTCCGGCAAAATACTTCTGAGTTCTTCAAGCAGAAAAAAAGGAAATCCCAGAAATAAAAGACATTTGGATCCCTGCCAACACATACGCTGCTCATTGCAGAAGGATGGGAAAGCCACTCATGACAATACAAGGGTGCACATGTGACTGTTGTGAAGAATTTGGCCCTAAACACATCCATAAGTGATGCTTCCACACCCTGCTCCAAGGAAAACTGTGCAGTTGCATCTTCATTGCCAAGGAATCCTAGCAACAAAATGGTCACCATTTACAAAATAGAAATTAGGGCTATTTTTGTGGCAGCTTTTTACAAGATCACCAAAATGCTGTACTAACAAAATTACTGCTTTCCCCCCCAAATTGCTGATGTTGCTGCCACTGGCTTTCGACTCTGTACCAATAAAAAGAGCCTATTTGGAGGCAGAGGATTTTTCCCAGTAATGCCAGAGCAGGGTATGAGTTCACCTGGAAAGGAAAGCTGGGGTTCAAGCTGCCTCAGAGCAAGACAGTAACTCCAAGAACAGTTCTTTTTTCTACATTTTAAGCACCCATCATACTTAGCTCATATTGCCTACTCCCCTGCCTTGAATATTGGTGGTTTCTAATAGACACGGGGTAAATTTTACAAGTATAAGGCTTACCTCAACACTTACCAGTTAACTGATAAAAGCATCACATAACCACAGGAAAGCTCCTGGGATGCAACTCCCAGCCACTGTTGGATTAGTAAGGCCAAGTGACTGACATGAGCCATAGATAGCTGTGCCACTTGGTATTTTGCAGCCCACCTCATGCCCAGGCAGCCGCTTGCCCCCCACCACAGCCAGCCGTGCTGCACGGAGGTGTCCGAGCAGGTGCCCTTGCCCCTGCTCTCACACTGCAGGGACATCCTAAAAAGGGGCTGATGGCAGCATCCATCCATCTGTTCGTCCTGTGGCTGCAGAGGGGAGCAATCCTCAGCTGTGTGCTCCATCCTGTGAAAGCCAGACCCAGCTCCCTGCACCCTTGGCATGCCACCGGCAACATGGAAGTACCACAGCCCCCGGGATCAGCCAGGTGCAGCTTGCTGACTGGTGCGCTGGTGTTACCGGTGGCTTTGCTGAGACAAAGGGAAAATTGACACCAGTCAAGGGAAAACAGGAGGGAGAGTGGGACCAGCTCCCACTGCTTCAGTCCTTGGGGGATGGGGACAGCAGGGAAGGGAGAAGGGGAGAGTAGCTATCTGCCAGCCTGTGCTTGTCCAAGTTACAGCTGGGTTCAACAGGAATCCTGTAGTGTTTGCTTCGCTCCCACCTTTACACAGGAGATGCAGCTCCCCAGGGGTGAGAGAGGAGCAAACAGGGAGAGGAGGCTGGCTGTGCTCCAGCAGGTGTGTGTTCTCCTGTGCTGTGCACACCATCAGCCTGCAGCCCAGGATCTTACTGCCATAGTCCAGTGGTGTATGGAAGCTTGCTCCTTCCCACTCCCAGGTTCCTAGGGTCACTGGTGCTCTTCTCATCCTTGAGAAGCATGTCCTGTGTCTTAGTGTTCTCACCACTGCCACAGGTCTTGTGTGCAGCCCAACCTTCCCTCAGCCTCAACGTGGGGAAGTGAGGGACTGATCTGAAGCCAAGCTGGACAACAGCTATGGACCCGTTTCCCCGGGGGAAAAAGCAGAGAGCCAGGAAAGATATCCTTGTGAGGAGGAAGCTGGAGGAGTGTTAGTTCCACACCAGTTCTCTAGTGTGCAGCCTAGACATTGAATGCCTGTTCAGAGACTTCGTAAAGGAGAAAAATAGTTTATGATTATGAATCCCTTTTAATCTTTGCTCAGTCTAAAGGAACACCTTGAGATTTAAATGAAGGATATAGAAAGAACTTTCAAGTCCTCAGAAGAAATATGATCCAGGATAAATCCAAGCTCCAGTGAAGTCTGGGGAAGTCTTTCAAAGGGACCTGTGAATGAAGGTTTGCCAAGAACCATGGCATTTTATTTTTATTCTCCCTTATTTGCCATGCCATCCTTATACCTAGCAAAACCAGAACAACATGGCTCTGTGATTTGAACTGTCAACTTCCAGCCTTCCCATTGTGTGACTTCCCAGCCAGAGCCCTTCAAGCACACCTCAGCAGAGGCAGTGCCAGCCCCATGGTGCTGGGCTGCTGCAGCTCAGGCTGTGGCCATGCCAGGTCCCTCATGCTGCTGAGCTGAGCATCCCTTGCAATAATACCCAGCCACTACTCAGGCTTCAGCTGCTCTGCTAGATTTGGAGAGTTTGTTTAGCCGTCTCTGCACCGTGCTGAACACAGCTGTGACCTCAGCGCTGTCAGGTTTTTATAATGGTGCTCCAGTTAAGATAAGGGAGTATCCCAGCAGCTAATGCTTCCCTGGGAGAAACAAGTTTTCATTATAAATATCACTTCTCTCTCTCTTGCTTCTCTGTGACACATTCTGCAGCAATATGTGACAGCACAGCAGGTGAAAACTTCACTGAAAATTCATTTAAAAACCTAATGGTTAAAAGGGATCCTGAGAGCCAGGACACCTGACTTTTATTTCTTGCCTTGACTTTGACCCATGTCATGCTGTCAGCACACCTTCTTACACCTCCTTGAAGACACTGAAAAAATAGCACTTATAAAATGATTTCACATGAGCATTGCAGCGGCACACTCCAGGAAGGTACATCACCTGCATGCGGGCTGTTGCACCCTGCCACTCTGAGTACCAGGTGGTGGGAAGCAGAGGATTTAGCTCCTGCCCTGGCCTGCTGACAGGCAGTCCCCTGCAGAGAACCACGGAACACCTCAGGCCTGAAGACAGACTGTCATCCCCACCCTTTCAGCACATGCCCTCACTACACTCCTCTTCCACCAGGTACTGGCACTTCTGCCTGGCCACCACACTTCTAGGAAGCCATGAGGTAGTTGTTCTCTTTATTTTTGGTGTTTAGAGGAACCCTCATGCTGGCAGGACTGTACTGCCAGATGCTGCCACCCCTGCCTCCACGGTGCTCTGTGCTCCCTCTGCCCATTGCAGGGTGGGGGAGATGGCATGGCTTGTTCCTGTGGGCCTGTTGTACTCCACAATGCTCAGGCCAGCTCCTAAGGGCAATCAATCACACGGGTATGAAGGCCTCCAGCCATAAATCCATCACCACAAATCACTGCTTTCCCAAAGCCATGACCTGCAGAAGTCTCTAACTGATCCCACTCTCTTCCCCGGTAAGGTCAGGTTATTCAGACTCCACGTTTGCCAGTCACCTCACTTACCTACCCTTGGCTTCCTTGCCAGGAGTGGGACCCTTCGTGACCTGCTCTTTGCCCTGTGCTGTCAGCTCCTACCTTGCCAGGCCCTGCTCTCACCAGCTGGTGGCTGTTTCCAGCCCGTCTTCCCTGAGGCCCAGTACTACCGGTCTTTCCTGAACAAGGCCTCTGCTGGCTGAATGCTGAACTGGGATGGGCAGCACCTCAGCCGCATAGGAACAATGCAGTGTGTGAGTTGGGATTCTCTGTACATTATCCACCTGATGTAAAACCACAGAGGTCTGAAGTTCACGCATTTCAGGGGATGTGAGCCCCCTCATCCTCTCCCACTGGCATGCGTGGCACCTTGAGAGAGGCTGCCAGCTACCTCAGACACCGCTTCACAACCTTAACTCTACACTGGGAAGGCTCCTGTGCCATGCGCAGCCAGGATCTTCCATCCTTCCCACTCGTCATCTGTCCTGCCTGTTTCAGGCAGGACATTTTCCTTCCTTGCTTTTACTGCAGGGAGATGTGCTGTGGGCAGAGCAGCCAGTGCTCAGGGAGGAGCTGGCAGGGGTGGCTAGCAGAGGCAGCCTCAACCCCTGCCCTGCCCTGTGTGGTGCTGTTGGCAGAGACCCGTCCAGCTCCACTGCGGCAGCATCCTCACTATAACACATGGGTGGCTCCCCCGTGCAGTGCTGCTGAAATGAAGCTGCCCCGTTAGAGTTTTGGGGAGTCAACAGAGCTGTTACAGCAACTGCGACCTCAAAAAGTTTCACTATGTGCTATTTTTAACTTTACAGGTCTTAAGCTCAGAGGAGCACAATGAAT
This sequence comes from Edolisoma coerulescens, assembly GCA_013397115.1. Lineage (NCBI taxonomy): Eukaryota > Metazoa > Chordata > Aves > Passeriformes > Campephagidae > Edolisoma > Edolisoma coerulescens. The sequence goes on along the minus strand of VWZW01004152.1, from coordinate 14,292 downwards.
GATTGGAGTTTGAAAGTGAACTATATTTTCCATTATCAGAACTTAAAAACTAATTAACTACTTAACCATACTTTATCCAAAAAGTAGAACTCGTGAAAACTCAGACACAGCCTTATCTGCCATGTCACTACAGTGTCACTGTAACAACTGAAGGGCCTCACAGTGCTTGTGATAGATCAGCAGCCACTACTTTTGGTGTCGACTCACAAAAATGCGTTAGGACACACAAAGAAACAAGCCCTACTCACTATGGACTACTTGGGGATATTTTACTCATTTTACTCTTTGTTTCCACAAAGTCTCTGGTCACTGGCAATGATTTGAGCTATTTTCTTCCAAGGTGTAGAAACAGATGAGAGGAAGTAAAGTGCTCCATTCCCAGGGAGAAGATACCTCCTACCTCACTTTTGCAATGGCTTGCACTGATTGCAAAGCGTCCTTGGTACGCACACTTCCCTTCCTGAGGGAGATCATCCTCTGGGGTCTCTGAAGTGACAAAGGGAGAACAAGGAGACTAATTGGGGCTTCCAAAAAGTGTGCAGATGCATTGCTTTTCCACCAGAATCAGGTGACCGTCTGTCCACTTGAAAGAACAGCACTAGAAACCAAGTCTGAAGGGGACCTACCACCAAGTCATCTACTCTGTCCCTTTCCCCTGAAGCGACATCTACACACTCAACATCCCTTTGCCTAAACTGTCCTTGTAACCCTCCAGTAGCAGAACTCCACAAGCTCTGCAGGTGCTACAGTCCAGTGCTTCACTGAGAGAATTCCCTTGCTGGAGGGATTGGAAAAGTCAGCCTGAAGGAGCAACTCACTTCATTCTCAGCCACGGTGGCAAGGAGCAGAGGACTCTGCCTGCAGTGGCCCACAGAGATGGAGCCCAGGCTGCCCTTCAGAGCTCAGATACATTCATTTGGTATTTCCTATCTATTTTTTAAAAACTCTTGACAGTTTCTCATGTGAACTGCAGAGAAGACAGCCAACTCCAGGGCACCAAGAACAGACGTGATCAGAAGATAAAGTGGGACAACAAAAAGAACAAAAGCAGAAAAAAGATGCAATGGCTCAGCATGGATTTTCTTATGACAGAATCTGCAATGCAAATACTGCCTGAAACTGCAGGATCATGAAAAATATTGCCACTCCTGATGGACTTTTTCCTTTGTCTCTATGAGGCAAATAATTTGGAACAAGGAATGAAGAGCACTTTGGTTTATATCTGCTGAATAGACCAAGGGCAGGAGGGGAAGAAAGGGGCCTGTCCTATTTGACCTTCATTCAAGAGGGGGAATATCAAGCCCCTTGTCTTAAAAAGATAACTGTTTGGTCAATCATACTCACTTGGGATGGTGACAGCCTTCCACCAGGCTGACCAGCACCTATCATATAGGGGATTAGCTGAGCAGCTTTTTGTGTGAGGTTTGGAAGAGCCAAGGAGAAGAAAAAGCAGAGCTTCCCTTGTAATCATGTCTCACATTTCCTGCCCTTCCCTGGGCATCAGTGTCTGTTGTGTGAGTGCCTTGTGCAGCTTTTGAAGGGGGAGGTTTACAAGGAAATAGCCCGTCTCTGGAGATTGATACTCAATGGTCTCTCTGCAGCTTTTGTTGAACCTCTCATCCCCCTGGGTACAACTCAGCCCATAGATGGGGACAATTTAAAGCTAACTGAGGTGAGAAAGGGAGTGTTATTAAGGGCTTTATACCTGGTGTTTTCAATGCCATAAAATAAGCCTTGAAAAATAAAATATATGTTGGGGGAAAAGAATAAAAAAGCTGGATAACTAAATGGAGCCGATGTCCCAAGCAGAGGGTGTCTCTCCAGTGGCACACTGAAGAGGAAAGGTCCCAGCCATCTTTTGACCCGACAGCCTGTAAAGCCTGCAAACAAGCACTATGTATGTTTTCTTAACTTGTAACACCCCTTTGGCATTGCTGTGACCACAAGGAGCACTTCACAAATTCGCTCCTGTTGCGTTTCGCAGTGGCAACACGAGGCAAATGAGGCAGTTTTAAGTGGCCCCTCTTTTCTGTAAAATTTCCATCAGAAAGCCAATGACCGTGGGTTTCAGGAACATTGACCCATGAGGTTTTCCCTTTTATTTAAATAGCTTAACTGATTACGTCATATCCAATTTAAGTTCTTAAATATGGAAGAGAAGATAAAAACAGGGGTGGACAACTGCTGTTTGACTTTGCCAGTACAGACAAGACACATACATATTTCAAAATGTCAAGTGGCTGCTGCTTTCAGCTTTCTTCAGTGATTACTTGGCTTTGGAAACAAAAAATGAAGTTTGTACTCACCAGCTTTGTTTTCCTGAAAAAACCCTCTTGATTTCCAACTAAGTTTTAAAGATTTAAATATTTAAGACCATTTCCCTACTGAGGTATAAATTGTCAGAAATTAAGAGAAGTCACTATCAACTCTTTGGTGTAGGTATAGGCTGTCACAGTAACAATAAAAATAGCCAGCCTACTGCTTAACCAGGGCAGTACAGAGCAGCAGGTTCTGGTATTTTAGAGAGGAAAGCAAAGGCAAGTATCTCCAGAGAAGCTATCTTCAGCAATAACCGCTGAAACATTTGGAAAAAAGAATACTTTGCATACCCTCCCCTGAAAGATCTTGATTCCTCTTCACAAGAGTTGGTGGAATGGTAGAATCCTACACTAATAACAAAAGCACATGTGTTCCAGGACATTCAGCTCAAGAAATTAATGCTTCAGTAGGAAAAACCCAAACCAGAATACTGTCAGGTAATCTGAGGGCTTGCTCTTATATTCAGCAAAGTCATCAGTCAGGACCTGTGTGGTCCTTGGCAGAAGAGGGCAATGGCCAAGGCAGGTAACTGAACTGCTGCTCCCCTTCCTGCTCCGCAGCTGCACCTTTGCTTGTCCTTTCAAAAATAAAAGTGTCCTTTCCGACACATTCTCTGTTACTAGCTCAGGGTTGTATCTCACATTGATTTAATACCCAATAAAGACAATTTTCAGTCGTTGTTACCATTTACATCCATTTGATCTAAGTGAAATCCATAAGTCACAAGGCTTAACAGAGGAGCCCATGAAATGCCCATTTAATACCAATACAGGGTATTTCACGCAACTGCAGGCCCAGGTGCAAAAAGACTATTTACATGGTGATGGGGAAGGCATGAGGAAAGACCAACACTGTAGGACTGCAGCATTAAGATATCACAGGCATTTGAGGTATAGACTGAAATGTGCAAATGATTGTGTTGGAACAGAAGAAAAACTGAGAACAGGATGAATGAAGCGAGACACAGATAGTGCTTAGCAGAGAGATCAAGTGCTTTCATGTCTACAAATAGCTTAGATGTTTTTATGGCGGACTTAATACATTGGAAAGCCTTCAGTAGCTCCTGGTCCTAGACCAAATAAATCAAAAGATCCCTTCCAGCATTAAATATCTATTGATCATCTGCAGGGCTGTAATTACATTGGTGTGCTCTACTGCTGGAACACCAGCCGTATCCTGGATCCAGCCACAGCTCTTCATGGCGAACTGTGTCGCATGTGTTTAAAAAGCAATCGAACAGGAGAAAACTCTAATTTTCACCCATGGATGATAGTTTTTTTAACCTGAGCTGTAAAGTCAATTTTCAATTATAGGTAGTTTAAAAACTGCTGTTTGGTTTTAGGCAAAGTATCCTGCAGCTTCACATAGGTTTTGTTGAGGCTACTGGATTTTGACTACAGGATTATGTGACTGTTGAGCCATGGGACCTGTTAACAAAAGCTTTAAGCAGACTAACCGCACACAGCAATGTTCCAGAGCTGCTTTCACTTCTGTTTTCAATTTTCTCTGCCTGTTTTAAGGCTGCTCTCTGCATTCCTAGGAGCATGTACACTCATTTTAAACTCCATATTATGAAGAAAGTTCACTCACTTCCATGAACTGCACATGGATTACATTACCTAAATGGCAGACCTGTAAAAACTGTTGGAAGCAAAGGCTACATTAGGCATAGAAGAAAATCCCACGTATTTCTAAAACAGGACAGATTGCTGTCCCAAGTGTGCAGGATAGCACATACACATTGTCACCTACTGTCACACAGCCCTGCAGTTCTGTCTGGCCAATACCCTGTGGCTCAGGATTCTGTGTCAACACTCAGACACATCCATTATTCCCTCTCTATGATGTGCAAGGCCACAGTAAGTGCTTCACAGATGATCTGAAGAAATATATTACGCTGTATTTTCTCCACTGTTTTCTGTTGAAGATTAGGCAACAGGAGTGCCAAGGCCTCAAGGGACAAGGAGAGGTATGACCTCCTCCTTTGCCCCCGAACACCTAAAAGCCGCAGAACCCCAGACGACAAGCGCCTTCTCATGCTCCGTGCGCCCCTCCGGCCACCTCCACCAGTGCCTCACAGAGCTGCAGTCTCCTTGACCCTTTCACAAGTCCCAGGGAAGAGGTAGGCTCTCCTAGGCCAAACCCCAAGGGGCTCATTCAGCCAAACTTCCACTGGGCA
>VWZW01004150.1:684874-714197 GCA_013397115.1 Edolisoma coerulescens | reverse complement strand
CGGAGCATCTCTGTGGCCTCCTGGACTTGCTCCAAGCCCAGGGCAGGTGTGAGTTTTATGCAGGCTCGATCCGAGCAGCCCAGCTCCCTGGCTGGATCGCTGTCCCTGGTTTTGTGTCATACGTGGGAGGCTCTGAGGAAAGCTTCTTGTTTTGCTGACTCTGCAGAAACATCCAGGGAGGGATGGATCAGATGCATCAGACACACCTCGAGTCCCTGGGATTGGGAACGTGGCCCAGGGAAGGGCTTGGCTGGCTCCACACCCACAGTGAGACCTGGAGCCAGGAGTGGAGTTTGCGCCGTCCTGAAGGTCGGTGGGGTGGGAGAGCCGATTTTTGGGAAAGACTGTGCTCCTCCCTGAAGGAATCCGGCCCCTGTCCCGAGGTTTGCCGGGAGAAGAGCAGGCAGCACTGTTGAGCCAAGCGTCTGTGTGCCTTGAGATGTCTTTAGGCAGGATGGAGAGCTGCTGACCCCAGCAGGAGGTTGGGAGAGGGAAATTGCCTCACAAACACTTGAGAGGGTCAGTGCAATGGGAATCCTGCAGTTTGGGGGCCCTTGAGATGTGTTTTTGTGGCCTGTGAGTGGCACCCGGTGCTGACAGGGACAGAGAGCTGCTAATCTGTTGGATGTCTGGAGTTGGTCTTCCATGATCCCTGGGGATTCCTTCCAGCTCAGGATATTCCATGATTCTATGACCCAGCTGTAGCTGCTGGAGACTCACCTTCTTTCTCAGTGTTAATTTTTGTCTGCTCCCTAGAAATCCCCAGCTGTGCATTTTAAGGGATTAAACCTGCTTTGCATCTGTGTATTCTGCAGTTGATGTCTCTAAATTGAGCCTAAATCTAAAATAATTCCTAGAAATGAAATCTTAATCTTTCTAACACGGCGATGGAGATTAATAATCACGGCTGGGGTTTCACTTTAAAGACTTAAAATTTGTTTGGGGAAATCTTGGATGCACGAAGCTAGTGTCTTCCTTTTGTTACTTCCATCACAGAGGTTTGAGCCATACCTAATTAATTGATAACATCTGGAGGAAGGGTAGATATTTGCGTAGCTCTTCAATCCCTGTGCTAAAGCAACCCCAGCTGCCTCACCTTCCTGAGACCCTCAGCCATGTGGAAGCCTCTTCCCTGTGAGGATGGGGAGGCCCTGGCACAGGGTGCCCAGAGAAGCTGTGGCTGCCCCATCCCTGGAGGTGTTCCAGGCCATGTTGGATGGGGCTTGGAGCAATGTGGGATAGTGGAAGATATCCCTGTCCATGGCAGGGGGTGGAACAAGATGGACTTTAAGGTCCCTTCCCACCCAAACCATTCCCTGATCCATTCAATAATGAAAACCCCGTGGTACTTTTGAGTCCACAGTGTTTATCCCATCCCTCTGGTGGGATGGCAGAGGTGTGGTGCAGCTGGTGTCAGGTTGATCTCACCCTCTCCCATGTACATTTTTCCCCTCTGAAAACCAAATTCCCTGGCTGATGGGAGAACCCACCCGTCTTTCCTTTGGCCTCGTGGTGTCTTTGCCAGTTCCTTCCTCTTGCAGTGCTCAGCCCTGTTAGTGTCTCTCCATCTCAGAGCCACGGCCTGTTTTCCAAAGGGTGTGGTTTTTCTTTATCCCTTTCTGTTGCGTTTGTGGTCTTGGGCTTGAATCCTGCAGGGATGGTCGCTCCACCGAGGTGCAGCTCGCTGCCCAGCTGCTTCCCAGCCTTAATCCTTTGGCATCTTAGAAATGAATTGGAAAAGCTTTACAGCCAGCCTGGAGAAACAGCTTAAGTTCAAGCAGCAACAAGAGGCAGGTTTGTGCTGATGTATTTGCTGGTCTAAACGTGCATCCCGTTATTGCTTCAGTGCTTAAGCTGTTCCTCTCTGTCCAGAGGATAATCCTGGTTGGAAGGGATCTTTATTTTAGCCCAGTGCCCCACTCGGTGCAGAGCCAGTTGGATGAGGTTGGATGTAAAGCCCTTGTAAGTAGAAGAGTCCTGATTTCGGCCATGTGCAGCCGAGTGCTGTCCTTTTGTCACCAGACACAGGGAGTTGTGTAGCCGAACTGCAAAGCTCATCCTCTGGAACAGGAACAACCGGGGATTTGGTGCTGGAAATCCGGGTGGAAATGAGTTTTTGAGGAAGAGCTGGTGCAGTAAATCCGAGCTGAGTTTTGAGCTCTGTCCAGTCACTGCACCAAAATAAAAAGGCAGGAGGAGGAAATCAGGGAGCGGAGTGCCCTTGGCTTCCTCCTGCATTGCAGGATACTTGGAAGGGGGTTTATAAAAATCCATCCATTCCCAGTTTCAGGCAGCAGCTCATGGTGCTGGTAGGGGCAGTGACCTCTTGATGCTGCAAAGCTTCTGTTAGCAGGCACAGACTTAACAGGAAAAGACCAGTCTGTGTGCAGGAACAGCTATTTAAAAAAGCTGAGAGAAATAATCCCCCTCAGCTACAACATGATCCTCCATAAATTGTTGGGATACCAGCTGTCAAGTCAATGTTTGGTTCCTCCATGTGCCTGTGTGCCCTGATCCTGTGCCAGCACTCAGGAGCACGTGCTGCTCTTTTTAAATCAGAGACACAGCAGGTAAGGGCTGTTTCCTCACTCTTGTCTTGGAGGGGTTTATGCCCCAAAACCTCAGAATTTCTGGTTCACACCAGTGACGTTTGGGAGTTAATGTTTTGGAGGTGTCTTGCTTGGTGCAGTTCATTCCCTTAAACTGTGCTTGTGACTTATGGACATGGACCCTCTTTGGCTTTGCTGCCTCACCCTGCACCTGAAAAGTTCTCTGGATCCTCTGTTCCCGTCACAGCCTCTTCTAAGCCAGTTGGAAGCTCCTGTTACTTCTCTCCAAAGATTGTTCAAAACTGCTGTCAATCACCAGACTCTGTTAATTAATCCAGAGATGTGTTGGTGCAGAGGGGAAGGAGAGAGGGCATTTGGGACAGTAAATCTTTTTCTTTTGGTGTGTAGACTCCAGTTTTGATGCTCTTTAATACCTCTTTTTTTTTTTTTTCTTTGTACAGGCAATGTCTTTCAAGTAGGTGGTTTTTGAAATTAAAGGTACTTAAACAGGGAAGCAGCCCTGGGAATAATCTCCTTGAAGCTGGGAGGCAGCACTGGTAGGGAATCACCCAGCCCTTGAAATGGGAAGAGAGGCATTTAACCTGGCTTCACTCCGAGGTGAACCGCTGGCTGCCCCTCCTGCCAGGGTGAGCTGTCTGTGGTCAGAGCTCAGCAGTGGGTAAGGGCTCATCAGAGCAGGTCAGGCTGCTGCTGAAATACCCCGTGCCCATCAGCAGTCAGCTCCTGCATAGAGGGAAGGCTTGGGGCTGTCCCTTCCCAGGGCAGGGAGCAGTGTTGGACTGCAGATGTGTGAGTGCAGCACACGGACAGCTCTGGCTGATGTTACAGCCCTGTGTGTCCTTGGCAATGGTCCCTGCAGGATCAAAACCCTCCTTTCCCCCTCTTGGAGCTTCTTGCTGTGCATTGAGCTGCTGTTTGACCCCGTAACTCTTCACCTATGTGGGCCCAGCTTAGAGGGTGAGGTGAGGCTTTGGGACATGGAATCAGGGAACAGTTTGGGTTGGAAGGGACCTTAAAGCTCATCCTGTTCCATCTTCTGCCATAGGAAGGGACACCTTCACTATCCCAGGTTGCTCCAAGCCCTGTCCTACCTGGCCTTGGACACTTCCAGGGATCCAGGGGCAGCCACAGCTTCAATCTGTGCTTACAGGGAGCAATTCCTTCCGAGTATCCCATCTAACCCTGCCCTCTGGCAGTGGGAAGCCTATTCCCTGTGTCCTGTCCCTCAATTCCTCGTTCCAAGTCCCTCTCCAGCTCTCCTGGAGCCCCTTTAGGCCCTGGAAGGTGCTCTGAGGTCTCTGTGGACCAGGTGAACCCCCCAGCTCTCCCAGCCTGGCTCCAGCCTTTGGAGCATCTCCGTGGCCTCCTCTGGACTGGCTCCAGCAGGTCCAGGTCCTTCCTGTGCTGGGCCCCTGGAGCTGGAGGCAGCTCTGCAGATGGGGTCTCACCTGAGGAGGACAGAGGGCACATTGTCACCAGTTGTTGTCCCCGGCCTCTCCCCGGCTCCATCTGGTCACAGCCGCCTGTTCCGGGTGTTCCCGCTCCGTCTCTGTCTCGGGCAGACGCCACGGAACGTGCTTGGCTGCACCATCTGCATCCTCACGCCTGGGCGCGTTTCTGGCCTCCTCGGTGGTTAACAGAAATAGGTTTTAATTAAAAGCTCATTATCGAGTTGTCGTGTAGCATTAGTAAATAAAAATAACTTTTACAGCCCTGCCTTGTGACTCAGTAAGTGGCAATTGAAAATATTTGACATCACTTTATTTAAAAAAAAAATGGACGAATATTACATTTTTGATTCCCTGTTTGCTCCAAATGGGCTTTAAATCTAAATAAATGGTTGTCTGTGGCACTCTGGTTATCATTCAGGTCCAGAAGGAGAAATAAGTGCGGTCTGCAGTCTCAAAATCATCTCAGTTTCAGTTGTAAACTGTTGCGGGTGGGTGGTTTGGGCATCTCCTGTGGGACGGGAGTTTGGAACAGCTACAGCCCATCCATTTCCTCATTCCCAGGTGGTTGGTGGAGGGATGCTCTGCTCGGGCCCAGCTCTCTCCCTTCTGCCGTCTCCATCCCTGTTTCAGTGAAGACGTGTTGTGTTCTCGTTAAAATTTGATTCTAAACAGGAATAACTTCACTCTGTGGAAGCTGAGCACTTTTTTCTGGGGCTTGGTCCCCTTTTCCCAGCAGTCCTTTTTCTCATCCCTAGCACAGAGCTAACACCTAATAAAATTATCTGCAAAGCATAAAGCCATTTTCTGTGTTATTTACGAGTAAATTGGTGCAGTAAAATACTCCCTAAATGTGAGTCGTTTCTGCAAGGTCGTGTGTTACCCTCGTCCCGTGGGTGGGGTGTGCAGGGACCGCTGCCATGGGTTTCCCTGGGAAGCAGCTGAGCCTTGGTGTCCTCTGCTCACTTGTTTGTGCCCTTATTGCCCACCCTGATCCCAGGAAGAGCTGAAGCTCCAGGGGTTTGTGTTTGTGATGAGGAGAAGGTGGGATCTTCATCTGCCACCCCTGAGCAGAGCCAGGTTCTGTCCCCTGGAGTTTGGGCACCTTCCTGTTGTCCCAAGAGAGCCTCTTGCGTGAGGAACCTAAAAATTAAAATAAACCCATCCCTCTTGCTTCCCCTTTACCACGCTTGACAGTGTTGGAAGGAAAGCATCAGCCTGACAATGTTTTGGGAATCTCTTTTCTTAGTAGACCCCTCGCTCAACCCTCTCTGTGCAGGATGGTTGCACCCCCTTGTCCCTTGCTGCCTGTTTTGTAGAATTGTGGGATATCCTGAGTTGGAAGGGACCCACAAGGATCATTGAATCTCACTCCTGGCCCTGCACAGACACCCCAGTCCCACCCTGGGCATCCCTGGCAGCACTGTCCAAACACTTCTGGAGCTCTGGCAGCCTCGGGGCCGTGCCCATTCCCTGGGGAGCCTGGGCAGTGCCCAGCACCCTCTGGGGGAAGAACCTTTCCCTGATCTCCAACCTAAACCTCTTGACAGCTCCATTCCCTGGCTTGCCCTCCCTCCTTTGTCACCCCCTGATGAGGGGACCAGACAACCCTTCTGCTCATTTTTGGAGCTGCTTTATCGACGGGAGCTGAGGAGCAGTTGTGAAACTTGACAGAGAGGTTATGCTCCGAAATAAATCGCGCAGTTGCCTGCGAGTTGGAAATGACTCCCGGTGCAGGTTAATAAATAATGCAAACCCTGTTAATAGATGCCAAATGCGCCGTCTCCGCCGGAGAAAAAGATGATGCCAATAATCCGGACTGGAAATACTCTGTTCTAGCCACTGGCTGCAGAGTTTTAAGTGTTTAGTGCTGTTAATTTAAAATGCTTTGCTGATAGATTGTAACCGCTCTGTACTTAGTAAAGAACACAAACAGCTCGGTGGAGTAACAGCCTGTTCATAAAGCACCTCATTCCCGTGTCCCTTCCGTGACTCCTGAATCCCTGCAGCCCCCCGTGCTGTGATCCTGCTAATGGGAAAGGAGCTCCAAATGTCAGAGGTGATGCCTGCAGCACAGGGAGGGTGCTGGAGTGACGCATCCCGCTCCGTCCTGACGGTCACATTGAGGTTATCGTGATGTAGCTTTTTGCTGGGAGATGGAGCTTTGTTACAGCATCGTGCCAGCCGCCCCGGCATACGGCTGAGAAGGTTTTTTTCTGCTCTGAGCTCCTTAGTTTTGTTTGCAGGAGCTCAGAATGGCTTGCAAAATCATCTTTGTGCTTCAGGTGTCACTTGAGTGCCGTGCAGGGAATGGCGTGATGGGCAGAGGATGGATGGGAATGGCCAGCCTGTCCTGGCTGTCCCCCAGCTCTCTAGACAGCAGCTCTTTCCATTCCCTCATGCCCTTGTGAGGCTTTTTTTTCAGTAGTTTACAACCACAAAATGTGGCAGTTAATGATACAAAGCCTGTAAAGTAGGGGTGAGGAGGGCTGAGGTCCTGGATGTCTGTAAAGCAGTTGGAGTTCAGCTGTCAAAAGATGCCACTTGAATGCAGATCGTTCTTGTAAGTACCGAGGTGTGGAGGGAAATCATGTCTGTTGGAATAAAGGTGGCTGCTGATCATCGATATATTTAATGAAGGTAATTCAGCGCAGTTGGGGAGGATCTGTGCTCTGTTATGGCTGGAGTCTCGAGCATTGTGCAGGAATGGTAAATGTCTATTCCTGCCACCACAGAAACGCGTGATGACAAAGCGCTGGTGTAAAATGCAGCAGCAGAAGCCTCACTTGAAATACAGCCTCTTAAAGGGGGGCTTGTAAAAAAAGAAGGGGGAGTTTTTAGTGAAGGCAGATAATGATAGGAGAAGGGGGAATGGTTTTAAACTAAAAGGGGAGAGATTTAGATTAGGTGTCAGGAAGAAATCCAGCTGTGAGACCCTGGCACGAGTTGCCCAGAGAAGCTGTGGCTGCCCCTGGATCCCTGGAAGTGTCCAAGGCCAGGTTGGTCGGGGCTTGGAGCAGCATGGGATAGTGGAAGGTGTCCCTGCCCATGGCGGGGGTGGCACTGGATGATCTTTAAGGTCGCTTCCCACCCAAACCATTCCAAATTCCCATCACCAAGTTAAAAATGCAGGGGTGGAAAACACACAAAGCTCCTGCTTTAATCCTCACTGCTGCTCTTCAAAACAGACTGATGGTTTGTGAGAGGAAACCTTTGGGTCCTGCCAGCTCTTGGGCACAGTTTGGGTACCTGAGGTGGTTTGGGGAAGAGTCACAGACGGTGGAAGTTCGTGGTTAAACGCACTGATCCCGTGGGATGTGGGCACTGATCCCATGAGATGTGGAGCGATGTCCCGGGAGGCAGTGCTGCCGTCAGCAGCAGGCAGGAACCTGTCCTGGGAAGGTTTGGTGCAGGCAGTGCTGTGCTGAGACTGAAATACAGTCTTAGAGAAGGAAAAACAGCCCATAACGCTTTATACAAAGCAGTTTAGTGAAGAAATAGCCTTTTGCTGGCAGCCTGCTTTTATGTGCCTGCAAAAATGGTACCAAATAGCTCTTTTAATGGGCCTCACTCTGTTTTGTCTGAGCCCTCGAATTAACCTCCCACTTAAAATCATAGTCAGAAAAAGATCTTGTGCAGTCTGAGCCATCCTGTGCCGAGCTGGAGCCCATCCCGGGGGCTGGAGGGTAGTGAAATGTGTGAAATTAGGGGAGTTATAATTACAGCACTGCCAAACTTGCTCCTCCTGGCGTTTTGACCCTGAGGTGTTGACAGCGCCCGATCCGAATCGCGGAGAGTGGTCCGGGGGTGGTGTTTTTCGGGAGGGTGGCATCAGCTTTGTCCTATTCCGGGACTGTCAGCGTGTGTGTCTGTGCCCTCTGGGGAGGGGGAGAACAGTGACAGAGTCATTACTGAAAGGCAGAGCTTGGCGATGAGCTGGGCCTGGCTGTGCCCACAAGGCGGCAGTGGGTGACAGCGGGAGCGGCCCCGGCGTTAATATTGATGTGTCCAGGTGGCACCAGGATTGAGTTGTAGTGACAAGAGAGTGCACGAGATCTGTTTGCCCAAGGGCTTTGGAGTAATGGCCATATGTCTCGGTCCAGCAATTGTTTTCAGCGTGCAGATGGAAGACCAAAGTGGCTTTGGCATATTAGATTCATGTGGTTTATGTCCCTCTTCACCTCTCTGCCTCCCAACACCTCCTGCTTTTATGAGCAAACTTCGGGAGCATCGGGGATGCAGCTGCAGGATTGCTCGAAGGACACGGTCCTTGAGCAGGACCAATTTTCTCCGCTCCTGAGCTGCTTTTGTCACCAACATTTTCAGCAGAAAATGCAGTTTGACTCTATCAAAATGTGCTCCCAGAGAACCGCTGACTTCAGTGGTAATGACGGGGATTTTTGAGCTCTCTTTCCCTTCTATCCGTGCAGGGTTGGAGGCTCTGGATGCACGCGCTCTGTGCGTGGATTGTGTCCCTGCTGATTTTGTGGCTCCTCTCTCTGAACCCCTGGTGCTGATGGTGGTGCTTGTGCAGGGCTTCCTGGGCCTGTAGGGAGACCCATTAAAGCCACCACGGGGCAGCTCAAAGGGCTTTTATTCCCTGCTGGCAACAGGCAGGAACCTAAACAGGTCAAGAACCTAAAGCTGAGCTCAGCAAGAGCCTAAATGAACCCTTAGGTCCCCAGGGCAAGAAACAGGGGCTTTGCAGTGTCATTTTTTTGAAAAGGAGGGACATCACATCTCAGTTTCCTACTGAGGGAGGAGCTGGTGATCTGCAGATAAGATCAGATGGGAGGAGATAACGTGTGCCTCCTTGGGATGTTTTTGTGTCTGTACCAGATGCCTTTGCAGGGGGGTTAAAGTTGACCTTGTGAGGTGAAAACAGTGGATTGGGTTGAACAGAGAGAAGTTCTGAAATCCATCTTTACAACTCTGCTTCCTGTTTGCTCTCTGGCAGGTGAAGTGGAAAGGGAAGGACCTGTTTGATCTGGTGTGCAGGACGCTGGGACTCCGGGAAACCTGGTTCTTCGGGCTCCAGTACACGATCAAGGACACGGTGGCTTGGCTCAAAATGGACAAGAAGGTTGGAACCAAAGTTCACAAAATCCCAGAATGGTTTAGGTTAGAAGAGACCCTAAAGCTCATCTCGTTCCAACCCCTTGCTGTGGACAGGGATATTTCCCTTGAGAAGTTGTGTGGGATGACAAAGGAGAATGTCCTTTCCTCCTTCTTTGAATGCCCGAGGTTGTGTGGTGGGTGAACTGGGATAGATGTACTTAAATCCCATCCCCATGGCATCTGGGGGTGTCAGACTGGGAAAAGCTGGCAGAGATGCCCCATCCCAGCATCTGTGCACACTGAATCCCCTGGAGACGTTTTAGGAGACAGCCATGCTGGGGTGCTGTGCTTCGGGGAGACTGCAAAGCAAATGAAACCTAAAACTCTCTCTTTTGTGCCCCTGAACACAAAACCATCAGCAGAAAAGTGGAGTTGCCTCTTGTTTTGTTGTTGAGAAATACAGAGAGCTTGGGAGGAGGAAAACCAGAGTGAAAAGGAGATGGGGATAAGGGAGGAAGTGCTTCCCAAATCTGTGAGAGGTGGGTTTGGAGGTGTCATATGTGGCTCTGTTGACATCCAAAGGATGTAATGCTACAACCAGGTGGTCATGGACACTGAGGGAGGTCTGGGTGTCTCACCTCTCATGCTGAGGTTTTAAACCCTCATTTAACTGGGCAGTACCAGAGAAAGGTGGTGAGAAACACCACTGAAGTAAATTCAGTGCAGGGAAACGAGGAGAAAGTCGGGTGGTGGCGCAGCAGGACCCGGCATCGCTCCGCAAGGATCAGGAGAGGCAGCGAGCACATGGCAGATCAGGATCAACCTTCACTGTCTCATTTCTCATGCTGTTTGTTTCTGCCTTTTTTTGTTCCCTTGCATCATTAGGAGTGTCAGAAATGTTTATTTTCTTTTTTTAACTACGGTGTCTGAACTATTTAGGTCTGTTCTAGATGTCTGAAAGTGTCTGACAGAAGATGTGCTGATCTGAACAGAAGGGAGCTGGGTCTTGTCTTGAAGAAACCAAATGGCTCTTGTATCCCACAGGTCCTGGATCATGATGTTCCCACAGAGGAGCCTAAAACCTTTCACTTCCTGGCCAAATTTTATCCTGAGAATGCAGAGGAGGAACTGGTCCAGGAAATCACCCAGCACTTGTTCTTCCTGCAGGTAGGAGTCAGTACAGTGTTATCCAACCTGAGGGAGAGGGAGCCAGGATGAGCAGAAGGTCCCAGGGTCAGCGAGTTGGTCAGCAGAGCGTGCTCCACATCCTTATGTTCACACCTCTCCAAAGGGACTTGTGTTCAACAACAAAAACTTCCTAAAATAGGTGAAGGATGGTTTGTGTGGAGGAAGCAGCCTGCCCAGACTGGCAGACCTCTGAACTGGCAGTCAGGAATGATGAGGTGATCCATAATATCCATGGGTGGTGGCTCAGGGACACGGATCTGTCAGCCAAGGGCTCGTGTCCCTCTGCAGGGTGTGGGATGAGCTGTGCTGAGGGGTGGCAGCTGCCTTTGGACGTGATGGCATCGTTGTGTGGAGCAGGGGAGTTTCATCCTGGAGAGCAGAGTGCAGCCAGCCTGTTCCCAGGCTGTGCAGCAAAGTTCATCTCCCCACTTAATGGCCTCCAGGTAACTGGAGCAGAAGAATATCCCAGCAGCTCAGCTCCCTGATGGAAAAGCAGAGGAGAAAGGGGAACCTCACGGTCCCACCTGCCTCAGGAACTCCTGCCGTTCAGCTGAGCATTTGGGAACTGTGGTGAACACGTCTTGGTTGGGTTTTTTTGTTTAAATTACTCTACAAAACTTTGTGTCCTGAGAAATCAGTTCAGCTGATGGTGTGGCAATGCTGCATGGCTGGTAACAAGGAGCTGCTGTCACAGGAGCTCTCTTTCAGGAACATCATCAATTTTCTGCCACAAAATCCATTTTCTGACACATTTTTCCTCTGAAGAGTTGTGTCAAGCACGGTTACAGGGAACAGAGCACTCCTAGTCGGATCCCTGGGTACTTTTTCAGCTACTCTGTGGCTGTTAATTTGAAGATAAATTATAAAAGTTTAAACAAAGTCACTCATTCTTCTGTTTCTTACACCAAAATCAAGACAACCTGGATTTGGGAATACCTCTGTAGCCTGCAGGGTGTCCTGCCCTTCCCAAGTGAGCTCACCAGCCTCTTGATGCTCCTCACTCTTCCAAAGTCCATCTTTTTTCTCGAGAGCCAAAAGTGTTCTAAATGCAAAGTATTCCTGTTAATTTCCAAGCTCTGTCTCGTGCACTGGTGTCCCTGTAGGATTTTTTCTAAATGCCTCATTTGCCAGGAGCTTTATCCACGGTGAGGAAAAACGCTGTTGGCATCTTTGAGAAGGAAAATCAGAGAGGAAAAGCCATTCAAGCTGCATTTTCTAAATGCAGACCATGACTTTGCTGCTGGGATTTCTGTGCTGAGAGGAGCCTGGGCTCCTGAATGCCTTTGGGAAACAGGGGCACATCTAAGCTTGTAAACTCTCCTGTTTTTTATCTTGATGCAGCAGAATATCTGCTGTGATTATGTTGTACCCAACTTTGAGGACTCAAAGCACGTTATAAATTCAAATTGATGTTCCTGCATCTCTGACAATCCATTTAAGCCTCCCAGGAAATCGTAGGCTTTTTTTTTTTTTCCGCCCCTATCTTTAATCAGGAAAATTAAGTGTGCCAACCCAAAAAATATCGAACATGACAGGTTTAATTTTTTAATGCACAGAAGGCAGGGAGGTAAAGCTGTGGCTTCAGGGAGCTGCATGTTGGCTCTCCCGGGAGCGCGCGCGGGGCTCTGCCTGCTGCTGAAAGCTCTGCCACGGAGGTGACCCGCAGCTCTCCGTGCTGGGATCCGAGCACTGGCCTCCAGCACAGGTGAGCACTGACTCACAATGAGGCCTGAACGTCCCAGAGCAAAGCTTGCAGTGCTCAGAGACTCGGCTGCAAGCTGCTCTTGTATTTAGCAGCGTGGCTGGATGTCCTATCAATCTCTAGCTTATGGCTTAAGAGGTTTTATCACTGTGTTTACATGCAAGGCTTTCCCCCCCTTGCCTTTAGCAACAGGATAGAGGTGCTGTCGTTTTCCACATATAAATTTAGCTCTTCTCACCAACCTGTCTGAGGAAGGTGGTCTGTGAAAGCCTGAGCCCTTCAGAGCCGCCAGAGACTTCCTGGGCCTGGATTGTGATTAGTGTTAGGAAAATTGTTAACTCTGTGTGGTTGACAGCTCAAGTTAAAACAAACTGCAGCCATCTGCCATGACAGTCATGCTCTACTGTGCTCCACTAAACGTGTGTTATCTGTCCTTTGCTGCTCTGTGTGCAGGTGAAGAAGCAGATTTTGGATGAGAAGATCTTCTGCCCTCCTGAAGCCTCTGTCCTGCTGGCCTCTTACGCTGTCCAAGCCAAGGTAGGCACCAAGGGATGCTCCCAGGGCCTGCTGGGGTAGTGTTGATCCAGGGAAGCCAGGTGCTTTGTGGTGGAGCCACTTCCTGGGGAAAGGGAAGGCAGGGAAAGCTGTGAAAGCTTGGGAAGTGAGGGGGCTACACCAGCACTGCTGCCTTCTCCACATGGCTGGTGCCTGGCTACCTCCAGACATTGGATGGGTTTTTGCTTTCTCTTTCCAGGACTCCTTAGCAAATGCTCAGCTCATGAGCTGCAGAGCCTGCTTGAGTGTGGCTTACTGCTGGAGCAGGTGAATTCCCTGAGCCTGAGGTTTTTTGGATCTCCTCCCTGCTTTTGCCACTGTAGCCAGAGGCAAGCCAGCCATGGGACTCCCAGCTCTGCTGCTCCCCCAGAACACCTGTTGTCATGAGAACAACTTTATTTCAGTGCTAGAGCTTGCCACATCCATGTCATTACACTGTGAAAGGGCTTTTCCTGGATTCTCTCTTTAACTTGGGTTTGATCTTGGGTGCTTGGTCTCACCAGACAGAGGGAAAAGTCAGCGTTCATTGAGTTGCCCTTGTTCCTCTGCTGGATTCTGCTCTGGGCCCAGAGTGGGTGTTTTGCTGAGGATTTATTCCAGAGGACACTGTTTTCCAGTTTGGAGTGTGCAGCCTTGGACAGCCCACCCAGGGCAGAGACTGCTGGGATGGAGGGAGCAGCCCAAGGTTCAGTGGCAGGGACATTCTTGCAGTGGGGGACATAATTTCCCCTGTGTATGCGCAACATGTGCTGCTGCTCCATCAACAGCTCCTGGAGCTCAGCTCCAGTTGTTTGGCTCACAGGACCTCAGGCAGATGGCCATGCCCTGGTCTGGCAAGTCCAGCTGTCCTTGAGGATCATGGCTGTGGAGAGGTTTAGGAGGAGCAGGTCTGTGGGACCACCTTTGCTGGCAGTGCAGGAGAGGGCGTTTGGCCCTGTTGCCTGAAGAGAGGGCCTGATCCAGGATGGTTTTTTCCCTATGGCCATATAATTTTCCTCATAACCTTTCAGTCCACACTCTGAATAGAGGCCTGGGTGCCATGTTCTTTGATGGTAAGTGTTTGAATTTACTAGAAATTGGTGTTTTCTCCTCATAATCAGAGTATTGATGAAACCATGTTTTGTTCAAGAGACTCATGAGCCGGGCAAAGAAAAGTTGCTTTTAGAAATGTTTCTGTTTGTGTGAAACATTCGTCACTCATATTAGAGTGCATGTGTAAACACTTCCTTGGCTTTCTCTCCGTTGACCTGAGCTGAGGATATGTAGGGAATGACTTTTCCTGCCGCCAAAATGAATAAACGTTGGGTAAATATTGAGCTCTGTTACCTCCTGGCTGGGACAGCTCCTGCTCATGTGCTCGGGCGCAGGCTGTGAGTTGGTGCAGGTCGGTTGTGCCGTCCCCTTTGTCCCCTTGGATGTGCCAGGGCGCTGGGAGGAGGTCACATGGAGTCAGAGCAGTTCTGACCATGCTGAGATCAGGAGAAGGTGGAGGAGGGTTGACTTTTCTGCTCTTCACTAATGGGCTTTTCTTCAGATAGCCCTTTCTTTGCTGCTCCTCCAGCCTGGGATTCCCCCTGTGCTTTCATTCCCAGCAAAGGCGAAAGCTGAAAGCACATCTTTGATAGGGAACTGGGAAGAATGATGTTGCAGGTCATCTCCTTCCAGTTAAATAGGATCATGATGTCCTTCCTGGCCAAGAAAGCAGGCGGTGAGCGCAGTAATTTCACTAATAACGTGCTGATTTGCATGATTAGGGGCATAATAGCCTGACACAGCAGTGTGTGTGCATCCAGCAGCCACTTACTGCCAGCCAGGTGCTGCTGGTCCATCCACAGCAACCTGAGACAGCAAAGGAAACAGGGGGGTCATAAAAATAACAGCTTATTTATTTCCCTCTTGTTGTGTTCATTTGGGGAATTACTATGTGCTTTCCCCTCCAGCCCTCTTCAAACCACCCACACTGCTTTCAGAGGTTGGAGGTGGTTCAGGTTTTAAATAGCTGGGAAAGACGTGGGATCAACTGAAAAAAATAAATGGGAACATCCAGGAGGTTCTTCTATTTTTTGCCCCTTAAATGCAGGTCGCTGCCGTGCTGCAAGTCTCTCAGCACTTCAGATCTTGTAGCACAGCAAACAGCTCTTTAATTATTATTGTTTTTCCCCAAAACAAGCAATACTTGGTGTTAATTTGGAGCTGAGCATGCCTGTGTTTATCCAACAATCTAAGCCAGGCATATGATTGTGGTAAAGGCAATTCCATGCCCAATCATGAATATTAATCATACAGTTCAATTAACAAGAGCTGAAATTCCATGACAGTTTGAAAGTAATGATTTAATTGAAAAGGCCTTTAGAAAGTACGTTTGCAAAATCATTTGAGCCAACAGATTCTGCAATGCTTAAGCCATTTGTTGATTTTTGACTTGTGAATAATTAATGTTCTCATTCAGACTCCCCTCTCAGTGCAAATATTCCTCTGGGACACGGCAGTATTTTTCAGCACATGAAAAGTCACATAATCCATACTTAGTCTTGGATCTCCACGGAAGATCACAACAGAAAATAATCGTGTTAATCCTATTTGCTATTATTTTCATCACCTAAAAATGGTTTACTTGCTGCCTGTCCAAGGTTATTGGAGTTGTTTCCTTCGACAGTGCAGCGTTTTTAGTGCTGCTTCCTTCGGGGGGGGCTCAAGGGCCGTGTACCTGCAAAGTGCTGCATCCTGAGGAGCTCCAAGACCTTGGAAGACAGAGAGGTGCTGCTGCTCAGCACCTTCTTGGATGAAATCCGGGCTGGTTTTGTTCTATTAATTGAAGTCTGAGTCAGTGTTGGTTGTTGTTACATGCTCCCTTCGCATCTGCATTGGCTCCAGATCAATATTTGTGTCTTTAATCCCCACGTGTTGTCTCCCAAGCGGAGAGGTGGGATGTGTGCAGACTTTTGATGCTGAGCTCAGGTTTCGGTGCACGGTGTGATGGTCCTGGCACAAAAAGGAGGCTGAGAGGAAAAGCCTCCTGACTTGTTGCATGACCACCAGGTGCCTCTTGGTCTTGGGTTTAAAAATTGTCACCATTCCGCACTTCCTGAGCTGAGGTTGCTCAGAAAAGCAGGGAGGGAAGGGCTGCCTCGCTTGCAAAATGAGTGGCTCGAGCAAACGGTGCCATGTCTCGTGCAGTCAGGGACTGTCACCTCTGTCACTGCAGAAGTCCTGCTTGCCAGGTAAATGGAAGTCACAGCACTCTGTGTACATGCCTCACGTGCTTTGTTCCTCTCCTCCTGAGCTTGCTGGGTCATTGGAGGAGCTGTTTTCCGGCGTTTTCCTGCCCTCTGAGGCCGTGCAGGAGGTAAATTCATTTTCACATGCACCACAGGGACATGTGGCTCTTCAATCTGTTAATAAGCAGTTTTCTTTCTCTGTCACTTTATATGCTGCTCAAAGAGATGTAAATCTAAACAAATACCAGTAATTAGTGGATGCACTTAACAAATCTGAATTGGATTCCATGACCCAGTTGAGCAACAGACCCTCTGACAGAAGAGCCACCACCTGCCTGAGAGGAGTCTGTCAAACTCCTCTAATTTTTTTGATATTTATTCATTAGGGTGATGAGCAGCCACAGAGGAACTGCCATCTGCCTAACCTGCATTGCTGCTATCCATCAATTTTTGGGGACAAGTCTTTGTCCATGTCTTATTTCTTTGTTCCGCTACCTGTGGAACCGCAAGGACCTCTCGGCTGTAAAGTCTTGCCCTGCATTGGGGGAAGTGTTAATTAGGGCGTGATAATGAGAATAGAATAGGCAGCCGTCATCTAGTCCAGCTGGACTGATGGAGGACGTCAGCTGGTGATAGTCATCAACTGAAGTTGTGGGAAGTGGTGGAGTCACCATCCCTGGAAGTGTTCAGAACTGAGCAGATGTGGCTCTTGGGGACCTTAGAGGTGTTCAGTCACAGGTGGACTTGATCTTGGAGACCTTTTCCAACCTTACTAATTCTGTGATGGTGAGAAGTTTTGTTCTGCTCCCACCTCTGCTGCATGAGTAGAAGGAAGCTCTTTGTTTCTCTTAGCAATGAAATGACAAAGAAACCCAGGTTACTCACCTTAGTGAGCAGCAGGTTCTCTGCTTGTGGGGTGGAGGGGTGAGCAGGCCGTGTTTGCTGTCTCTCAGGGGTGGGTGTGAGGGGGTGCAGTGTTTGACTTGCCCTTGTTGTTAACGTGGGGTGGGCGCCGTGTCTGTGCTTCTTCCCAGTATGGTGACTACGATCCCAGCGTCCACAAGAGAGGCTTCCTGGCGCAGGAGGAATTGCTTCCCAAGCGGGTGAGGAGCTCAGCTGAGCCGGGGAGTCGGTGTCCAAGCTGTCCGAGGTTGGACGTGGTGCTGGGACCTGTCTTGGTGTTTCTGGCTTTGTTGCTGAGCCAGGAGCAGCACTGTGACCTGGTCTCTGTCTCCCACCTCTCCCAGGTAATAAACCTGTACCAGATGACTCCGGAGATGTGGGAGGAAAGGATAACAGCCTGGTACGCGGAGCACCGGGGCAGAGCGAGGTGAGCCTGTGCTGCTGTGCTGGGGCAGGGCCAGTCCCCTCCCTTGGAGAGTCCCCAGGCTTTGGGGAGCTTGGGCAGGTGCTGGATGAGCTCTGCCAGCGGGTTAATCCCAGCACATCTCTGCAGCAGCCTTGGGAAGAGCTCAGAGCTTTTGTTGATGGCTCTGCATGTGCCCTGCTGTGCCCTGGTCGCTGTCAGGGCCCTCGAGAGAATTTAGGAATGATGCAAAGTAAGGACTCACCAGCATCAGGGATCAGGGGGCTTCTGTGGCTGCGAGAAGAAATAGGGATTCAAACTGTGTATGGCTGCCTCAGGTGGCAAAATGCTCCTTTTTGGGGATAAGCCTAAAGCCGTGGATCTGAAACAGTGGCATCCCAGCCAGGGATTTCCTATTTATGCTGAAGGGATTGGGAGGTGAACAAAGCCAGGCCTGGAGTGCTGCATCTCAGCAACCACTCAGATGCTGGCGACCGCAGAGTGGGATTTGCTCTTGGACTTTGTTGATCCTGCCAGCAAAGACAGGATTGACCTGTGTGATAGAGACAGTCCAGGCTTTAAAGCCTGCTGAGTGCTTGGGATCAGCAGGAGCAGCCATGTCCCGCTCTGATCCTCCCAAACACTGTTCCTGCCCGACAGAGATGAAGCTGAGATGGAGTATCTGAAGATAGCCCAGGACCTGGAGATGTACGGCGTGAACTACTTCGCCATCAGGGTGAGTTGGGTGGGTTGGGGGTCCTGTTTTCCTGCCAGGGTCATCTCTATCTCCTGGAGAGCCGGGAGAGCTGGGAGGTGGCACTTTGGGGAGCCCCAGCTGTGCTGAGGGGAGGCAGGAGCTCCTGGTACCCAGTACTGGGTCACTGCTTGGGGCTGGCTCAGGAGGGCACAGTGGTTCATGTCTGACCCTCCCAGTGATTTCTGCTCTTTCCTTTCCTCCTGCAGAATAAAAAGGGCACAGAGCTGCTCCTTGGAGTTGATGCCTTGGGTCTTCACATTTATGACCCAGACAACAGGTTGACCCCTAAAATCTCCTTCCCGTGGAACGAGATCCGGAATATCTCATACAGCGATAAAGAGGTATGGATGTGTCTCGCCTCTTCCCTGAGAGCAGTAAGAACACAACTGGGATTTAAAATGATTTCTCTTGGCTTCTCTGTCTGCTGTGCTTGCTCTCACCAGCTTAGCTAAGGGCAGCTCAACTCCTCCAGTTGAAATCTTAATACAAGCCTTCCTGAAACCTTGCAGGAGTGGGCGTGCAAAGGGGTCACTGGGGAGCTGGTGCTCTTCTTTGGTTTCAAACCTTCTATGTAATAATCTTTTCAAAAACCCCAAATTGCTGTTGATGTGCTTAGCCCAAATACCAGAGTTCAGAAGTTAAAATCTGTTCTTTACTGAATATATTACAGTGTTTATTACTGTGGATATATTCTGTGTTATGGAATACAGGGAGATGTATTCCTGAGGAGAAGAGCTCTTGCCATCTCATGACATCATCTTGGGTTTCAGGCTGCTGGGCTTGGCATAGCAGCTGGAATCTTTTTAGGAAGTTGAGCAATTTAAGCCCGCTGTTGGATAGTTATTTATTGAATCCAGTCTAAATATGAGTCTTAGGGATTGTTGGCCCCCAAACCTAATTGAGAACAGAAGTGCAATTGGCTGTGGAGGGGGGACTGAGCAGCTCCATTGTAAGTCTGAGAGAGCTGCTCACAGAAACCAGCTGCCTTCATGGTAAGGAAGAGAATTAACTTCTTAATTAAAAATGGTTTTCTAATCTAAACATGATATTGATCAGGGAAGCAGCTAAAGGTTTCTCATCAGCTGCGTTTATTGCATGTCTTGTGAAGTTTTATAAGCAGTAAATCTGTGCTGGAATTGTCTCCACTTGCTTTACTCCTTAAAGATCTTCACGACTCTGCAAAAAGCCCAGCACTGAGTGACTTCCGAAGCTTCCCTGCCTGTGACAGTGCAGTGGGAGCTCCCCACGATCCAGGGACTGACCCCTCCATAAGCAGGCCTTGCCACAGGACTGCAGCAGAACTCTCTCCGGGGGAAAGGCAGATCCCTTCCATCAGCTCGATCATCTGTGTGATCAGGTGCCCACGAGCAGGCCTGACCTGATACAAACAGGGCACAGCAGCGCTGCCGACACCACACTGGGGGTTATCCCTCCTAACAAAGACTGACTGTTCACACGGAGCTGAAACTCCTCTCCCAGCACATTCCTGCTGCTGCTCTCGGTGACTGCTGGGGGCTCTGCCGGAGCCTGAATCCAGGGACGTTCATGCACGTCTGCTTTTGTGAAAGTCTTAAAAGATTGGCTCTTAAATTGCCAGAGCGAGGCAGTGCCAGGGCAGGGCCCTTTGCAGGCAGGGCTGTGTATTGACAGATCTCCCACTCTAATGGACACACTCTGTCTGCTCCAGCTCCTCAGCCCGTTATTTCTGTAGCGTGTGGGGGAGTGATGGAATATGTGCATGTCTCCTAAAAAATGCCATCTTGCGGAGCACTTCATCTCTTCAAGTACCCTTTTGATAGTGCAGAGGCTTCTCGCCATCCAAGGGCTGCATTACCAAAACTCTTGAGGGATTTGTGCCACCAGTCTCCTCTCCAGAGAGCCAATGTGGGAGAGCTTCGGAGAGGGTGAAGCCGGGCCATGGGTAGAGCTGGTTGGTCAGCACGTGGAGTGTAAATACAAGTTAGAGCCAGGGGATAATAGTTGGAATTGTGGGGACTTCTTAGGACACAGCTGAGTTCTGGAGAAGAAAATGCATGGAAAATTCTTCTGGGGAGCTCTTGGAGGTGTCGGTGGGAAGGGCAGCAGCTCCTTGCTGTGTTCCTAATGCAGCTCTCCTGCCCTTTTAACTCCCTGACAGGAGAGTGCAGCCAGGTGGGAGTCGGGCTGTTCTCCCAGTTAACAAGTGACAGGATGAGATGAAACAGCCTCAAGTTGTGCCAGGGGAGGTTTAAGTTGGATATTAGGGAAAAATTCTTCATTAAAGGGCTGTCAAACCCTGGCCCAGACTGCCAAGGAAAGTGTTCAAAACACTTGTGGATGTGGTACCTGGGGACATGGTTTGAGGCCGAACATGGTGGTGTTGGGTTGACACTTGAATTTGATGATCTTGGAGGGCTTTTCCAACCTTAATGATTCTGTGGTTCCATCGGGCAGCTGAGCTGCTTCTTCCTTCCTTTGGAAGCATCCTGAGCTCCTGCTGTGGTTTCTGTGTTCCCTGCAGCTCCCAGGAGAGCAGCACCTTTCCTGGGGAGGTTCTGAGCTGAACCCTGCAGGGTTCTCTGCAGAGGACACCAGCTCCTGAGGCCCCCACGTTTTCCTGGCTGGAGGAGCAGTTGTTTCCTTGGCTGCTTTTGATGCGAGTCCTCTTGCTTGGCTCAGAGCCACGGGGACGGCTCTGAGCCGTGTGTCTGACCCTGCTGACCTGCTCTGAGCCAAAGCTTTCAGGAGGAATTTTACAGCTGCGTTTTTATTAAATGCACCACTCTCTGATAACTCTCTCCCTCTTTATTTTTTCCTTTTCAGTTTACGATTAAGCCATTGGACAAAAAGATTGATGTTTTTAAATTCAATTCATCAAAGCTGCGTGTGAATAAGCTGGTAAGTGCACAGACAGTCTTTTTTTACTGCCTGCAGCAGTGGGTTCTGCAGAGAGTGTGAGACAAGGAGCTTTTGGGGCTTTCCCTTTGAGAGGGAGCTGCTGCTGTGTAGCTGTGATGGGGTGTAGCAGTTACTGCTCGCTGAAGGAGGGAAGGGGGAGGCTCAAGACAAGCTCCTCCACAGAACCTCTCCCCCTCCCCTGTTTTTTGCTCCTTTTTGGAGCTCTTGGCTTTCAGCTGACCTAAATAGTGGAAGCACTTAGTAAATACAGCTCCCAGCTTTGCTCAGCTCCTCTTTCTCCCCCTGTGGATCTTTCCCATTCTGCCCTGTGTTGTAGCTTTCCCTGTTTTGGGGGGCACCTTTACCAGAGTCCTGGCTTTTCCCCCTCTGAGGACACTCTGCTTGGACAAGGGTGGACTGCATTGAGCTGTCCGTGTTGGGGACCAGCTTTAGCTGATGTTCTGGATTTGGATCCCTTGTTGGGTCGCACAGGGACTTTGCTGTCCTGGTTGTTGGCTGTGCTTCACATGCCATAGGAAATGGGGCTTCTTCATTCCCTGCATCATCGGGTTCATAGTGCTGAAAGCTCCTCTGACTCCAGAGGAGTCATTTGTGACTTGGGAAATGTCATTTGTGACCTGGGTTGTGGCTGCCTCTGGATCCCTGGAAGTGTCCAAGGCCAGGTTGGATGGGGCTTGGAGCACCCTGGGACAGTGGAAGTGTCCCCGCAGGGGTGGCACTGGATGAGCTTTGAGGTCCCTTCCAACCCAAACGATTCCGTGATTCTGATCATAAGTTTATGAAATGGAAGAAGAGCATGTAAATCAGTCCTTTAGAAAAGAATCCAAATTTAGAGCCCTGCTTTTATTGCCAAAAAAATCTTTTCACTCCTCTGTGTGCCCACCTTGTGCTAACCCTCCTCTAGCATTGCCACCTCCCTGGTCCTTACCAGAGAAAGAACCACACTGGGGCTCAAATCCCTTCAGCAAAGGTATCTGGAGATGCCCAAGCAAGTTTTTGACAAGCCCTCTGTTTGTCCAAGTGGAAAGTGGTTTTCCTTTTTTTTTTTTTTCCCTTTTAATTTATTTTTTAATCTCAGTGCCTTAAACATACACTGGGGAGAAGGTGCAAGTTCTTCTTGAGCCTAAAGAAAGGGGGCAGTGAGAACCAGGGAACTGTAGCAATTTTTATTTCATTATTTGGCCTCTTGCCTTTTTAGGGTGGGCGTAAAACAACACCTGTGCTGTGCTGGAGGCACAGAAAATTGGTCTCTGCAAAGAGCTGCTATACCCAGGAGCTGGTGTTTGGTGTGGGACCTGGCTCCCTGCCCCTCCTATGGCTGTGAGAGCTCGCAGGGTTGGAGCTCAGTGGGTGGAAGCACTAACAAGCACCAAATCAAAGCAATTCTAGTGTTTTTGTGTGTCAAGAATACAAACCACCTCATTGCCATCACGTGTACAGCTGTTTCTCTCCGCTCTTCACCCCTGACTGGAACAGATTCTTCAGCTGTGCATTGGCAACCACGACCTCTTCATGAGGAGGAGGAAGGCAGACTCCTTGGAAGTCCAGCAGATGAAAGCACAGGCCAGGGAGGAGAAGGCCAGGAAGCAGGTGAGCCACATGTCCCAAAACCAGTGAGCCAAAATCAGAACTGCAGATTGGCTTGGGAAGGACGGGTCTCTGGAATGGCATCAAAGCAGCTTTGAGGGAAGGTCCAGCTGAACATTTTTTAGTAGCCTGCTCCCAGCTCTCCAGTCATCTCAGCTCGGCTCTGCAGGTTGATGGCAGCCTGAGTCCAGCCCCCAGTTTGGGAGCAAAACTGAGAGAACAGGAGGGAAGAGCTACCCTGGGTGTCTACAAGTGCTTGGCAAGATGTGTGTTGGGATGGTGGATAAATCAGGGGCTGCGAGGGGGAGCTGTGCTCTGCCGTAGCTCTTTGCCTCATTTCTAATTGCAGGGTGATGGAATGCACGCCGACATTCCGGGCTGTGCAGCCTGGAATGCTAATTCCATGCTGGCCTCTCTCCATGCCGCGGGTCAGCCCGGGCGGCCGGCGCGGCGCGGCGGAGGCAGCGGCATGGAGCCCACGAGCAGAGATCAGCAAATTGAATTGTATGAATCATTGTTTTCTGCTCGTAGACCTTTTCTACTCACTGAAACCCACACAGCTAATCTGAGCACTGGTGCTCAGAATATAAATGGCCCTTTGGCAGGGAAGCCACTAGAGAGGAGCAGGAGAAGCCGGAGCAGTCGCTGCACCCAGCAGGGGCTTGTGCTCGCGGGTCTGGTGCGTTACTGGGTTTGAGTGCGGCCACAGAGGTGCTTGTGTGGTGCTGAGGTGCTCAGCTGGCCTGGAGATGGGGCATGGCTTGTCCTTCAGGCACCTCTCTTGGTGTTTGTGTGGTGCTGAGGTGCTCAGCTGGCCTGGAGATGGGGCATGGCTTGTCCTTCGGGCACCTCTCTTGGTGTTTGTGTGGTGCTGAGGTGCTCAGCTGGCCTGGAGATGGGGCATGGCTTGTCCTTCGGGCACCTCTCTCAATCCTTGTGTGGTGTTGAGGTGCTCGGCTGGCCGGGAAATGGGATGTGTCTTGTCTTTCAGGCACCTCCCAAGGTGCTTGTGTGGTATGGAGATGCTCAGCTGGGCTGGAGGTAGGATGTGACCTGTCCTTCAGGCACCTCCTGAAGCAGTTCTCCCTCCTGGAGCTCGTGGAGTGGCAGGAGGACAGGACTTGAGTCACTGCAAGCTCCACTGGGGAAGGGGGACTTTGTGCTTCCCACAGGGATTCCTCTGGTCAGGAAGGAGTTGGCACTATAGAACCATTAAGGTTGGAAAAGCACTCTGAGATCTCCAACCATCAACCCACCACCACTGCGTTCACTAAGCCATGTCCTTAGTGGAGCAGAAGGTCCTCGGAAGGAGCAGCGCGGTGTCCGAGTGCTGATGGCTTCAGGGATGGGTGGTCAGGCATTGGAATGGGCTCCCCGGAGAACTTGTGGGATCACCATCCCTGGAACAGTTCAGAAGTGGATGTGGTTTTGTGGTGTACACAGCGGTGCTGGGATAATGGTTGGGCTTGATCTTAGAGGGCCTTTCCTACCTTAACAATTCCATGAGTCTGTAAGTTTTACAGTCTGTGAGTTTTTGATGTGTTTGGATAACACCAGACCCAAGATCCTGTGCTTCTTTGGGCTGCTGGGAGAGCTGAGGGCATGGGGAGGGAGGAGCAGCTTATGGCTTCACATGAGCTCCCAAATCCAGAGCACTTGGGCTCCATGGGAAGGATCAGGCTCCTGTCCTGAGCGAGCCACTGCGCTGTCGGCCCTGCTCCCTCCTCCTTCCCCAGCATCCACAGTTGTTAACTGGTTTCAGAAAGCCCTTTTAGATCAGGAATTCTTGTTAATGGAAGTCCTGAGTGGGATGCAGATTATAATGATAATTAATGAGGGGAACCTTTAATAGAAGGAAGCAGAAGGGTTGGAACAGTGGGCGTCCCGCTTTCAGAGCACAGCTGGTGTCCAAGGAGCAGAGAAATGTGCCTTGTCTCACTTCCTTCCCTTATTAAACCCAGCAGGTCTCCTGTCCTGGCTGCAGCATGGATATTTATAATGCCCCATCCCTGTGGGACTGCAGGGATTAAACTCAGTGTGTTAATTAGCCCAATGGCTCCCTTGGGCTCTTGGCTAGTGGAGAGGTAGTCCCTGGGCACAACAACCCTCCCAGCATCTTCTGGGAAGAGCTGGCAGATCCTGGTGGCTTGGATCTTCCCCTCCTGGAGAAGCGTTGCTGTTCCCTGCAAAGGGAGAGGGTTTGTTGTATCCAGGGATTGCCAGAGGTGGTTGCACTCTGCATGACCTCCCTCTACACGAATGGAAGTGAAAGTTCCAGGATGCTGGGTTGGATATCTGATCAAAAAGAGCAGCTATCCCTGTCCTTCAGCCTCCTGCCACGGGCTGTGGTGTTTGGGAGGTGCCCTCGGACTGTCCTTAAGCCCAGTCCTGCTGTAAGACTCTCCAGAGAGTTAAGATGGAGATCTCGAGACCCACTTGTCCTGGTCTGCCCTGTGACTCAGCCTAGGAGGGCACTGTCTGGGGACATCATTGCCTGCAGGCAGCTTCTGTGGCCGTGCTGTGAGTGACAGCCTGAGCAGAGGATGGGAATTGTCTCAGGACTGGCACTTTCCAAGGGAGCTTCAAACAGGCTGCCCAGGGCAGTGGTGGAATCACCATCCCTGGAAGGGTTAAAAACACGTGTGGATGTGGCACTTGGGGACGGGGGTTAGGGGTGGCCTTGGCTGTGCTGGGGGAACAGTCGGACTCAATGATCTTGGAGGTCTTTTCCGACCTAAGTGATTCCATGATTCTGTTCTTTCTGATTCCATGATTCTTCTCTTCTGATCAGGTCACCCCAATCCAGGGATGTTCCCATTGTCACTAAGCAGAGAGGAGGCAGCAGTGCTCTGACCCCAGCTATGACTCTTCCTCATCCATGGAAAACCTTCCTCATGTGTGTTTTTCTCCTCGCTTTCCCCATTCCCTTTCTCCCAGATGGAACGGCAGCGCCTGGCGCGAGAGAAGCAAATGAGAGAAGAGGCTGAGAGGACCAGGGATGAGCTGGAGAGGAGACTGATGCAGCTGAAGGAGGAGGCAACGATGGCCAACGAGGCTCTGGTAGGTCCCTGGGAGGCCGTTTCGCGAGCCCTGCAGCTGCTCCTCACTCTTTCCACTGCGGAAGCGTTTTTGGAAGCGCGCTATGACTGCCCTAGGACTGCTCCCAAACTGCTGCCAGTGGCCAGTGAGCAGCAGGCTGGATGGAGCTATTTCATCCTGCTGGGCTGCTTGGGAGGAGCACAAAGAGGATGATTTGGGACAGAGCCTGGGCACACCCCGGCCTCGGCGGCAGACGGCTGCAGGCTTTCACGGCAGGGAGGGATTCTATGGAGCGTGTCGGAGCAAGCAGCTCGGGGCCCTGCTCTGGGGGCTGTGGGCACATTTGGGGAGGCATTGGCTGTGCTTAATGGCTTCGTGTCCCGGAATTGTCAGATGAGGTCGGAGGAGACGGCGGATTTGCTGGCGGAGAAGGCGCAGATCACGGAGGAGGAGGCCAAGCTGCTGGCTCAGAAGGCGGCCGAGGCCGAGCAGGAGATGCAGCGCATCAAGGCCACGGCCATCCGCACCGAGGAGGAGAAGCGGCTGATGGAGCAGAAGGTGCTGGAGGCAGAGATGTTGGCACTGAAAATGGCCGAGGAGTCGGAGAGGAGGTCAGAGGGTACAACCTTGCAGCTGCCTCTGCTTTGCTTCCCACCCCCTTCAAGTTATCCCTCTGAGTTGTCCTCCCTCAGCTTCTCACATGTGTCCAACAGCAAATGGCCCTTGGGCCCAGCTGGTTTCCCTCTCCAAAAGCCAGCTCTGCTTTTGGGTGCCTTCTGCAACCCTCCCCTGCATTCCCCAAAGTATTTAACAGCATTAATAACACTTGGGGGTTGTTCTTCCTCTGGATGGTAGATCTACATTTCCTATTCTCTCCTTATTCCTCTACTTATCTCTCAGTTGTTCAGTTCTCCTTTCTAGCCATGAGTTCTGTTCCAGGTCAGCCTTGAACAGAGACTTTGCTCCTTGTTAAAACTGGTGTTTCCACCCTCCTGCTACCCGAGCCCAGGTCCCACGGTGAATGTGGCAGTGAGCAAGTAAAAGATCAGCCTTGTTTCCTTCCAGCTGATTACTCCTTTCCGTGTGAGAGCCTGCTGGGTGTCAGCCCTTCTGCTCGGATGAGCACAGCCCTTCTCCGTCTCTTCCTGCCTGTTCCACACCTACACTGTGATCCTGCTTCTCCATCCTCTCGTTCCTCCTGGCTCCAATCTGACATTTGCTGTTTGCTATTGGTGTTTTCAGGGCAAAGGAGGCTGATCAGCTCAAGCAGGACCTGCAGGAGGCTCGCGAGTCGGAGCGCAGAGCGAAGCAGAAGCTCTTGGAGATCACCAGCAAGTCTTCCTACACAGTAAGAGAGATCTGTGTTGTAATTCCCAGTTCCGTGCCCTCCTGTGTAGCCTGGAGGAGCCTCCTTCTTCATCCCAGCCATGGAGGGGGCTGAGCTGTCTCATGGCTGCTCAGAAATCCTGAGCAGTGCTTGCCTTTTCCATCCCTGCATCTCATCCAGCAGAACTTCACTATGCTGATTTTTTTTTTTTCCACCCACCTCTTGCTACGAGAGCAAAGGAGGTGCTGGGGAAATTAAAGCAGCAAATTTTAAACCAATTTAGCAGCCGTGTCAGAGCCACACTTTGCCAGCACGTGCAGAGTGCACCAGCTCAGCAATAACCTTTAAAATAGGGTTAAGTATGTCCTTATTCTTGTTAGGTGGGATAAACACTCTTCAGAACCTGTAAATTCATTCTTTGGGCATAAACTGGACTTTTATGTGCTGGAAAAAAACTTACTTGAAGGGAGATTATTCCGTAATTGTCCATTAAGAGGATTTCACACCTTCCTCCGAAGCATCTGGTCCCGGTTCCTGCCGGGCACTGAAATGCCAGACTGAATGACCATTGCTCTGACTTGTCTGGCAGTTCTTTTCCTCTGCTTCCCTAATTGTGCCTGCAAACTCCATTAGGTGCCCCCATCCCTGCAGCTCACACCTGCCAGTGTTCCTTGCTGGCCTTGGGGAAGGGGAAGAGCATCAGGAATAGGCTTGATGTGGGAGTTACGGACACGCCAGCACCGAGGTTTGAATTTGTACCGCAGGCTCCTTCCCCCCTCCT
Organism: Edolisoma coerulescens; assembly: GCA_013397115.1. NCBI lineage: Eukaryota > Metazoa > Chordata > Aves > Passeriformes > Campephagidae > Edolisoma > Edolisoma coerulescens. The sequence continues at coordinate 686,763 of VWZW01004150.1, read as the reverse complement.
CTGGAAACTTTGTAGGAGCAGATTGGAGAGGGGTTGAGATGAAGCAACTTTTCATCCCAATTCCCTGGAGTTCCCTGCAAGAATATTTGGAAGCTGTTAAAAGTAACAGTGATGGAAAGTGATCAGGTGCTCTCAGCTTTGGGACACTCAGTCAGTGAGTGCTGGATAAAGCCCAGCTTTGGAGTGCTCCTTCTTTTACAAGTCACTAGAATTCTGGGATGCACCAGCTCCTTAATTCTGGGTTTAACTTGTGCACAGAGAGAGGTGTCCTCGTTGGAACTCTGCTGCAAGGCTACACCAGCCCAGTGTGGAATTTGGGCAGCTCTTCCACATCCATGTTCCCTCGTGTTGCCGTGTCCATCCATAGTGAAACCAGCAGAGCCCCAGCTCGAGCCCTTGTGCTGAAATCCTGGTGCAGGGAGCAGCTGGGTGGCTCTGCTCTTTGTTCCTGTGGAGTTAGAGCCTCATTAGTGGGAATGGTGTGGGATTGCTCCACCCCTCCAGCTGCATCTGCCTGGAGGCAGAGCTGCCACTTCCAGACACATGGGGCTGTGTCCTCTGCCTTCCCTAAAGAGCCCTGGCCTTCCAGGCATGGCTGCCAGTGCCTAGGGGGAAGGGAAATGCTTTTTTCCTCCCCATTTTGGTGGCAGAGTCCCCTCGTGCAGCTGCTCCTCCTGCCCCTCTCCCTGCCCTGGGATGAGGGCTGTGCTGCACAGACTCCATGGCTGTTGTTTTCCAAGGTTAGGAGAAGGCTGGTGTGACCAGCATGTCCATATCCAGGTGGAAACACCTTACTGGGCTCTTCCATCCTCTGTTACACTTCCCTGGATTGCCAGCACATGGAGGGACCCTGTTTTGAAAGCTGTTTTTGGGAGATTCGTGTCCCTCAGGTAAATGGTAGCTCTGATGAACAGTGCAGGATTCCAACTTTTCTCTTCCTAAACGAGGGTGTAACATTGGGCTTGTCCTTTTCCATGGTCCCAGACTTGTGCTCTGTCTTCCCCTGACACTGGGATCTAAGCAGGACTTCCCAAGAGCAGGAGAGGAAGGAGGGAGTGGATGGATGTAGAATCATTTTGGTTGGAAAAAACCCTTAAAAGATCGAGTCCAGTCCCTAACCTAACTCTGTGCTGCAGAAAAGGCAAAATAAACAGTTAAATAGATACAGTTTTCAACTTTCCAGTCTCCAATCCTGCTTCTTTAAAGCTTGTGTTTCAGTGTCTTTTTAGTCCTTGAAGCCCAGGCTGCTTTTATGATGTCACTGGTAGGTGATGCATGAGAAGTGAGATGTGGATCTGACTCTGAGGCCGTCAGGGCTTGGAGAACAACTCATTCCTTACGGACTTGGTGACGGCTCTTTGCCTCCCTCGGTGCCCTTCAGGTGCCAGATAAAGGCAATCACCTCCTCTCTGATCCTGTGGGAGCTCTAAGTGGCTGCTTTGGGCTTGCCCAAATTCTTGAGCAGCAGAGTAAAGGCAGTGGCAGCACCAGGAGGAGCTTTCCCTGCAGGGGAAACCTCCTGACCTGCTCTGTGCTCCCTCCGGATGCTCCGTCTCGCTCTGTATTCCGGAGGGATCAGAGGGATGACCGCTGCCAGCGTGGTGCTTGCCTCTATTAACAGCAGGAAATTGCTGTAATGCAGGGACAGGGCTTTGCAGTTTGTTCCGGGTGAGGAAACACATATGGGAAAAGCTCCCTGTCCCTTTTATCACCCCACGGCCATGGATTAGAAATAACAGCACCTGCTGCAACACCTGCCCAGGATTGTTGCAAATGGCAGTCAATCTGCAACAGGAATTCTGCCCCTCTGCCCCACTCAGGTGAGACCCCACCTGCAGAGCTGCCCCAGCCCTGGAGCCCAGCACAGGAAGGACCTGGAGCTGCTGGAG
>VWZW01004150.1:662811-684818 GCA_013397115.1 Edolisoma coerulescens | reverse complement strand
GGGACTGGATGGGCTTTAAGGTCCCTTCCCACCAAACCCATTCCATGATTCTGTTAAATGCTTTGCTCCAGATATCCAGCCCATTCCTTTGGGAGCCCTGAACCTGCTCACTCCTTGCTTTTTCCATACTCTTCCTCACTACTGCTGCTCTCTGACTTCTCCACCAATTTTCTCCTTGCTCTGTGGCAGAGCTGTGCTGAGGGAAGGGAATGAAGTGGCTGTAACAACCCTGATGAATTGGTTCAGGCCTTAATGGCTGCAGCAACTGAAATTCCTGCTCAACTGTTACCGCTGCTGTTGGGAGTTTTTAAAAACAAAACCCAACAAAGCTTGTGCTGAAAAAAAACAAGCTAAAGGTTGTTTGAAGGCCAGCAGGCTGGCTCGGATGCTCCTGGCTCCCCTGCGCTGCAGGGACAGGAGAACCTCACGTGGGAAGGGCTTTGGGAACACCTGTGTGCCTTACAAAGAAGGGACTTGAATGTCAATGGGATGCAAGTATTTAAATCAGTTAAGTGCTTTGGCAGACCTGTCCCCTTTCCTTCGAGACTGGAATTTAGGTACTGAGCTGTCCCTTCCAGCGCCTGCTCCAGAATTAATGTGCCTTTGTTCCGTGCTGGCAGCAAAGGGGGAGGAAGGAGTTGGGTTTCCTTGTCATGTGGGTCTTAACTCACCTGGAAGGCTCCAGCCAGGCCAAGTGCAGTTTGAGGCACCACCTTGTTTATGCTTGTATGAGGTGTTTGTGTTCCAGCTCCGCCGCTCCATGAAATGTTGTCCCTCTCAGATTTGGCCGAGCTGGGAAGGAGCCCTAGCTGTTTGTGAATTCCAGGCTGGTGGTGAGGGAACAGGCAGGTTATTGTGCAGAGTAAATCTGTCACCCCAGTGCTTGCAGGTCTTGTTGAAGTGGAGCTAACTGAAAACTAGTGCCTGGAGTATCCCAAATAGGAGAAATGGGGGAAAGAAAGAACCAGAGGAAGCTAAAGCTCTCGTTTGTTGGAGCAGGTACCCCAGCAGTGCCATTCCAGGTTTGGGCACATTGTTTTCCTTACAAGAATCCCTTAAAGCAAGAAGGAGTATCCAGGGGGGAGGTGGGGGATCTTTTGGATGTCGGGCTGGATTTCTCATATCCCAGAGCGGGGCTAAGCAGGCTGGCAGCAGTTGTGACTCAGCCCCATCTGATTGCCGCTGTGCCACCCTTGACGTGTGCCCTGTTTGCCACCTCATCCAACGTGCTGCAGGAGCAGAGCCACGGCTCCATCGGGCTTTTCCTCTCCTCCTAATGAGCCCATTTGTTAGAGGTGTGACAGAATTTTTGACTGAGAGGAAGAAGGGTCATTTTTTAGCAGAAGATAAAATCTCAGGGCCTGGCAGTGTGTGTCGCTGGGGGATAGCAAAGCATTTTGCAGGAAGAAGAAAGTCCCAAATCTTTGCTCAGGTGTTCCAGGAGTGATTTGCTGTGTTATCTCAGCATTTCCAGTTGAATATAGAAGTGGTTTCTAAACCTTTGGAACTGTAAATTACTGATATAAAATACTGAGATAAAAATGTGTCGGTGTGTCTCCATGGACCTCGTTGGAATGGCATCCTTGGGGTCACATTGGTCTTTGCTCAAGCTTTGGGGAGCTGTGGAGTGCAGGACTCTGCTGTCACACGGGGTCTTTCATTGTCCCTGTTCACAGCTTGAACTTTATAAACCTGATTGGATGTTAAATAGCTGACAGATGACTCCCAAGAGGCAGCTTCTGTCCAACTTAAAAGTGACACAGCAGTGATAAACCCTCGATTTTGCCAAGTTCTGTCAATAGATTTTGAAGGCAGGTGGTGTTTTGTCTCCTCTTTAGTGCTGCAAAGAGTCCTGGAGTTGCAATGGCTTTGAATTGAGGAGCAAATTGGGAATGGAGCAAGGGGATCTCCAGGCTGATCAGGTCCTTGGGACTGTGGGCTCGAGCGTTGCTCTGATTTTACATCGGTGCTGCAGAACATTTGCTGTAGTGACACTTGTGTGGCCCAGAGTGATTAATTTGTGCTCTCTCCTCAGCAGTCCATGAACTCGAGTACCACAGCACTGCCCACTGACCTGCCAAGCTTCAACCTCATCAGCGAGAGCCTCTCCTTCGACTTCAAGGATACGGACATGAAGAGGCTGTCCATGGAAATCGAGAAGGAGAAGTACGTGGCAGGCATCCAGTCCAGGCTGGGCTGGGATTCGTGCTGGACGTGAGCCAGGTGTGGCCAAGAAGGCCAAGGGCACCTGGGCTGTGCCAGCCCTGGGGTGGCAGCAGGAGCAGGGCAGTGCCCGTCCCCTGTGCTGGCACTGCTGGGGCACCTCCAGTGCTGGGGCAGCTCTGGGACCCTCCTGACAAGAGAGACCTGGAGGGGCTGGAGCGTGTCCAGGGAAGGGAACAGAGCTGGGGAAGGGGCTGGAGCCCCAGGAGTGGCTGAGGGAGCTGGGAAAGGGGCTCAGCCTGGAGAAAAGGAGCTCAGGGGGGCCCTTGTGGCTCTGCACAACTCCCTGACAGGAGGGGGCAGCCGGGGGGGGTCGGGCTCTGCTCCCAGGGAATAGGGACAGGGCAGCCGGGGGGGGTCGGGCTCTGCTCCCAGGGAATAGGGACAGGAGGAGAGGGAACGGCCTCAGGTTGGGCCAGGGGAGGATATTGGGAACATTTCTTCATGGGAAGGACTGTCCAGCCCTGGCACAGCTGCCCAGGGCAGGGGTGGATCCCCATCCCTGGGGGGATTTAACAGCCACATGGATGTGGCACGTGGGGACATGGGGCAGTGGTGGCCTTGGCAGTGCTGGGCAATGGTTGGACTCGAAGGTCTCAGGGGGCTTTTCCAACCTGAACAATTCTGTGCTTGTCCTGGCTGAGCATTTCCCTGGTGGGGACCTGGTGTCACAGAGCTGCCCCTGCTCACAGGTGAGCTCAGGGCCCTACTCCAGGCACTTCCTCTCCGTGTGGGAATCCTGGCTCCTGCTCAGGCTGAAATTGCCCACGGTAGTGGAAAGAGTTAACAGCAGGCTGAGTGCGGGAGCCCTGAGCTTGAGGGTTTTCGGGGAATGTGATGATAGCTGGGGTGTGTTAAGGTCCTGCACTAGGCTTTAACCCCTTCTCCTTGGAATTTGTGTCACGTTCCTGTATAAAAAGTGTTCTCGGGCAAGTGTGGATGTGATTATGAGCTTTGATCTTGTGTTTTCCTGAGGGTGTAAGTGTAGCCTTCGAAATTACCAATTGAGCAGAAATCAAAGCAGATCAGATTTTAATCTCTGTAGTAATGATGTGCTTTGTTCATCGATTGGGTCATAGATCAAAGCCACAATGGCTCTGTCATCCCGCTCCGGCCAAAACTTCCCGAGGCTGGAATGACATCCCTCTGCATCCCAGAGGGTGCTTTCGTTTGCCTCTGCTCTGTGCCCTCTGCTGTGTATGAAATCACAGGCCTAGAGACAGGAGATTAAGAACTTTTCCAAACTTTTCTCGAAGCCAGAAGGAAAAAGATAGAAGCTGAAAATAACAGGATAATTCCTGGTTCTGTACCCAGGTTGCTAACTAGGTCATGCTGCTCTCCTGAGCAGGGAGAGCTGCCTCTGCCAAATGCTGAAAGCAATGGGATGCTTTTCCTGTCTTCTCTGGGGCTGTTCTCTTTCCTCGGGTGCTGGGACAAACCTCTCTACAAATCTTGGCACTGGGAGGGGTCCCTGTTACCCTGCTGGCCTTGTGACCTGGCTCAGGGGGTTTGTCACAGGTACAAAACGCAGGGTGGGATTTTTCCAGCTGTGATTTTTCATTGTGGAAGGCAGTTCGGGACAAGTCCTGGGAATGGCTGGTGTTGGGGGTTGGGTTTTTTGCCTTTCTTTCTTTTTTTTTGAGAGGCTTTCTCTCTGCCAGGGATGTTGTGTGTCTACAAGATACCTGATATTTTGGGGACAGCGCTTGCTCCCATGCAGTTTATGAGCTAAATCCCTCTGAAACACCACAAGTCAGCACATCAGGGTCCTTCCTCATGGGAAGATTCATGGATTTGGGTTGTGGAGCAGGTTTGGGAAGGGGTGCAGGGGTATAGAGCTCTCCTGAGTAGCTGCTTAAACCACTGTGTGGTGTAGACATGTGTCAGCTTCACTTGCAAATTGGGAGACTTAAAATACCACCCAGCTTGGGTTTAATTTTGTATAATAATGTAACTTACACTTTTATTGCTGGCTTGGCTGTCTGGATCTTCTTTAATAAGGAACAAATAATTGCTCTGAGTAGCTCACTGTGAGCTATAAACTGATATTATCAGTTCCACACGCTGAAAATACTGAAGAAAAGCTGTTCCCGTTATAATTCCGTTATCAGGTGTCACATCAGCACGTGCAGCTGGTCAGTGCTGACCCGGGGCTGTTCTCTGTGTGTGTGTTAGGGTGGAGTACATGGAGAAGAGCAAGCACCTGCAGGAGCAGCTCAACGAGCTGAAGACAGAAATCGAGGCCCTGAAGCTCAAGGAGAGAGAGACAGCTCTGGATATTTTGCACAACGAGAACTCCAGCCGGGGCAACAGCAAGCACAACACCATTAAAAAGGTATCAGAAGGCCTCAGTTTGTATCTCCCTTGATGAAACCCTTTAAAAAGAACCCTAAAATCACCCTGCTTTTGATAATCAAATTGTTGAATCTAGGCTTTCTTCCCCAGCTGCTTAGCTTTGATCAGAGAATTCCGGTGTCTGGTGGTCCTGGTGTCCTGACCCAGCCTGGTCTCTCCAGTGCTGTGGGGAGGGATGTGAAGGTCTCCAGGGCTGAAGGTCTTGCTGAACCTTCAAAGCTGTACAGGGATGTTGTTGGAAGGGATCTGCATCCCTAGAGAGCAGGAAAAGCCCTCCCTGCCTATTGCAGCCATTCCCTACGAGCACTGAGCTGGTCTGGTGAATAATGAGCAGGCAGAAATACTCCTGACTTCGGAGCTCTCAGTGGAAAAAGCCAAAAGCTCTTCCTCTCTTTTAATCTCTCTAGAGAAACCTGTAGTGCAGCTTCAGTCACTAACAGCAAAGCCTTTGCTGGCAGGGGGCGTGAGACCTCTGCTCCCTGGAGCCACCTGCCTCCCGAAATGGGGCTGACATGAGGAACTTCAGCCAAAAATTCAGGCTGCCTGGGTCTGCTGACCCAGGGGTCACCTGAAAGCTCACAACAAAACCCCTTTATTTCTACATCCTGTCTGTTTCCTTTGCCTCAGTGCTGGCCTCTGTAACGAGGGGCTGGGGGCACATCCACAGTGGGTTTGGTGGGATATGGTGTCAGCCCCACTCACCTGCAAAGGCTTTTTTCCCTGCAAAGGCTTTTTCCTGGCTGGCTTTCCTCTAGCAGCTGTCCTCGGGAAGGATTCGCAAATCCGTACGGCACGGGATGCAGGCTGTGGTAACAACTCCAGGCTTGAAAAACAAATCCTGCTCTCTTTACTATTCCCAGCCAAGAATTATGTCTGAAAGGATTTGGAAATATCAGTTCTTGCCGACTTTCATGGCTGGGAGTTTGTGATCACTGAATTGGGGCAGGAAAATGAATCTAGCGGGGCTCACTCGCCGGTTTCCCCGTGCTGGCCTGGAGCTATTCAGGTTCCTGTCACACTAGAGCAGAGAAAATAAAAATCTTCACAGCCCCTTTTGTCATTGTAGAATCTGGAGGCGTTTCTGCTCCCAGTAGGTTTTGGTAGGATTTGTCTCTGTGTTCCAAGTCCTTGGTTTAAACAGAAACTGCTAAATTTTCACTTCTGACAGAGAGGAGTTCATAGAGAGCTGATAGTCCCATTTGTCTCCCTTAAAGATGGCCTGGGCCATCATTTCCACGTCTGTCAGGGCTTGTCACGGTGCCGTCACTTTGCCTTCCTTGGAAGCTGGAGCCTTGTCCTGTCCCCTCCCTTCCAGAGGGAGTGGAGGCTGCCCGGCTGCTGCATCTCAGCAAGGAGCAAAGGTTCCCAAATAACAGATTATTAGTGGGGACATCAGAGGGAAATTACAGCCTGCTCTGCTTGGGGAGGTCAGCAGGGCTTTTGTCTTTGCCGTGGTGAAGGCAAGCAGAACACAGGGCACTGGGAACGGGATCTCAGTCCAGCCATACTTCAATGGCACCAACCCTCTGCCTCACCTGGAAGCTGCCGATTGCTCCAGGCAAGCCCTAAGATCCCACAAATCACCCGCCCTTGTATCACACACGGGGATTATTATTATTATTTGTTGTTCATTTTATTTTGCTGGTTTAGCCTCAAGCCCAGGGCAGAAGACCTATCTGCATTTGAGAATTCCAAGTAGGTTATTCCAAGGTACTCTGCGTGGGGGTGCTGGGATCTGGCTGTGGCACTAACCCGTGCATGAGCTTGCCTGCGCTCCGGCGGGACCGCCTGCCCGCGGTCACCCGTCCAGCCTGGCTCTCCCTCCCTTGGGAGCACTCCCAGCCTCTCTGTGTTTGTTCCTACACCTGATCCTCCGTGCTGGGAAGCGTCTTTCTTGGCAGAAGTTGAGTTGGCAATCTCAGAGGGGGAGTGCAGGTAGAGGCACTTAAATAATTCAGCATGCCTGTTTTTTGCACCGGTGGTTGGGAATCTATCGGAGGTGCAGGGCAGCCTTTGAAGATTCCTTTAATGAAGTAAACCAGCACCTTCCCCCCTTGTTTGCTGCAGAAAGAAATTCAGGATGTAGAAAAAAACACCCCAAACAAACAGCCAAACCCCATCAAGTCTGCTGCCAACACTGTCAAAACAGGCTAAAAATGCGCAGCTCTGTCTCGGAGCGGAGAAGCACGAGGATGCTCTGCCTGTTTGAGGAGCATCCCGGGAAGGTAAAGCAGGGGATTGAGGACAGCTGGTGTCTGCAGGTGGCTCTTGGGCCAGGGGAAGGTCACTGGCACACCTGGGGACATGAGTTGTCCTTCTCCCTGCACTGCCTCTGTCTGTGCCTCACCTCCTCCCGCCTGGGGGGTCCTGCTCCATTAATGCCACGTCTCTCCTTCCCAGAGCCTGCTTTCCTCCAAGGATTTGCCCTCGATCCGCAGGCTGTGTGTGTGCTGAGCATCCACTCCCTCCTTCAGGAGGATGAGTTTGGGGAAGCTTTCCTGCTCTTCCCTGGGGCAAGGTTCTTGCACAGCTGCGGGGTTTCGGGAGCCTGGAGTCGGTGGCACTCAGGGAAGTGCTGGGATGGTGGCACTCACAGGTGGCAGAGCTGGTGGGAAGTGCTTTTGGAAAAGACACAGCAATTCCCCAGCACCTCGGGAGCAGAGGCAGGAGGATGTTTTACCCAGGAGCAGGCAGCACAAGTCTGTCCTGTCCTTCACTGCACCAGCTGTAATTCCAGGGGCTGTAAATCCTTGGAGCTGTAAATCCCTGGAGTTCAGGGTTTGTGCCAGCTCTGGGGAGCTGCAGGTGTTCCCCAGAACAGGCTGCTCTCATTGTTAAGCACTTCCATGGGGAAGAGGCTGAAAGGGGTGACCCTACAGGTCTGGGAGGTGTTGGATATCTCCAGACAGACCGGCCATGGATGAAACCTGTTATCTCATCACACCTGGCTCGAAGAGCTCCACGGCAGGTAAATTTGGGGTGAAATCCACTTGTGGTCACAGCACAGGGAGGTGAAGTGCAGCCCTGGCAGTTTGTTTGTGGAAAGACTCTTGCAGCAGCTGGGAGCGCTCCAGTGCCCGGGAGGAGCCCCATAATTAAAGCAGCTGCACAGCGAGCACTGCAGTGTGACCTCTGGGGTTTGGTGCCTGCCTTTGAAGGCGCCTGCTAAGTTTTTCATGTTTAATTACGTGGTTAACATGCTAATCCCTTTTTATGAGCTCTGTGGGCACAGCACAGACACCTCATCTGGAAGCTGCTCTCCCTTCTCCGTAGCTCCCCGCCGTGGGCTGGTGCTGTGGCTCCAGCTGGCTCCGATTCAGGAGGGTTTGTCACTCAGGCTGTGGTAAAGGGTGAAAAACCCACTTCTTCCTCATCTCCTCCGCTGCAGGAGAGCTCCCAGGACAGGCTGCTAAAACACAATCAGGTCTTTGATTCCAGTTGCTTTCTTCTTGCACAGTCATGCTTATTTACTGGGATTTAAGCCCTTTGAAGTATCCAGGCAAGGAGCAAATCTCCACGCCTGTTCCCAGACAAGCAGCTTTGTCATTGAGCCTTTGGTCCTTCCACAGGCAGCCTTGGCCTCGGGGCTCAGGCTCTCACGTGGCTGAGAGCAGCTTCTCCAGGGCTTGAGCTCAATCCTAAGGGATCACTTCTGGGGCCCCTGGGGATCGTGCAGATCCTGCTGGCTCCTCTCCTGGCTCTGATCCTGGATGTAGATGCAGTGTTGCCCTTGGCTTGGATAATGATCATTGTGGAGATGCTTTGAGATGCTCTCCGAGCTGGGGATGTTCAGCCTGGAGAAGAGAAGGCTCCAGGGAGACCTCAGAGCCCCTGCCAGGGCCTAAAGGGGCTCCAGGAGAGCTGGAGAGGGACTTGGGACAAGGGATGGAGGGGACAGGACAAGGGGGAAAGGCTTCCCACTGCCAGAGGGCAGGGATAGATGGGATATTGGGAAGGAATTGTTCCCTGGGAGGGTGGGGAGGCCCTGGCACAGGGTGCCCAGAGCACCTGTGGCTGCCCCTGGATCCCTGGCAGTGTCCAAGGCCAGGCTGGACGGGGCTTGGAGCAGCCTGGGCTAGTGGAATGCGTCCCTGATTGTGGCAGGGGGTGGCACTGGGTGAGCTTTAAGGTCCCCTTTGGATTTAGGCACTGAACAGTTCCCAGCTGGAAGCACAGAAGGGTGAGTGAGGCAGAGCCAAGGGCTCTCCTGCAGCCTTGTCTTCCCTCCTGCCACCTTTGGGATAGGCTGTGGTCTGTCCTTGTAAGGACACTGGTGGCTGAGTGTCTCATCATGCAGACAGGAGGTGCCACCCCCAAATGTCACGAGGCTCCTTCATCACCTGGACAGGTGGAAGGAATGTGGGGCAGACACCTGCCCTGTTTTCCACCTGCACCGGGCGAGCAGCGTGCTGGGGATCACTGAAACGTGTCCCTCAAGGACTTCACAATTCCTGTGGGGTCCCTGTCATCTTCTGGGGACTCCCTTGCTCACCTCTCCCCCTCTGGAACTGCAGATTCCCTGGAACAGGTCTGTTTTGCTCCAGTGGTTTGGTGGGGAGATGGAGGACGTTGTTGTGCCCCCGGTGCCTCATCCTGCAGAGGGAAAGGACCAGCTCAAGGAGTGCTCTGGGAGGGGCAAAAGGAGAGGGCCTGGGTGGGACAGCGCAGGCTGAGCTGCCATCCTTCCCTGTGGATCCTGGGACAGGGATGAGGTGCTCCTGAGTCTCCTGCAGGGCTGTATAACCCAATCTCAGCTGGAAAGGGAAGGCAGAACGGGCACACCACCAGCAGGGGACTGCCCAGGAGCAGCAGCGGCATTTCCCATTCCCTTGGGAGCTGTGAGGTTGGAAAAGATGAGTGAGGCTGCCAGCTTCCCCCTCAGCCTGGCACCTGGCTGGCGTGCAGGTGGGAGCCGGGAGATCCCCAGTGGGCAGAGCAGCTCTGGGAACACATTTTCCAAGTGCAGGAGGAGATGGAGGCTCATCCCACGTGGATCTTGCCCGCACACCCCCACGTGTGAGAGGCCACATCCCTTCCAGGCTCATTTTCTTCCCGCTTTTCCTCAGAGCTGGGAAGTGAAACTCCCAGGCAGTTAAATTGGGACACGGCAGCCTCTTTTCCTTGTTTACAAGGAACAAGAGGAAAATAGGAAACGTCAGGCCTATCAGCTATTTCTGTGGCAGCCTTTGAAAAGCGTTTCCTTCACATGGAGCGTCATCTTCTCCTTTCAAACGGGCTCATCAAAGCGTCGGGGGCTGGGGGACGGTTGTGCTCGGGAGAGAATAAACGGCAGCGTGGGAGTGAGAGAGGAGCGGGGAGGGAAAGGGGAAGAATCACAGGAAAAGAGGCTTTGGGTTCAAAAGTAACTCTGGGAATTGAAAGGTCCACCTGGCCGGTGGGACTGGGGAGTGGGCAGGGATGGAGAAAGGCACCAGGGCAGCGAGTGGGGAATAAAGAGGATTTAGCGTGTGGAGCACTGGGTGATGATTAGCAAGTACTGCAGATCTTCCCAGCAGCAGGAAAACATCCTGGCATCGCACGGGGTGAGGGTGGCACGGGTCCCCCTCTCCTCCAGCCTGGCCAGGCTGCAGGATAAACAAGGAAACGGCAAGGAAATGAGACATTTTAAACCTGTCCCTGCTGGGGGAGCCCTGGGGGCAGGTCGGTGTGAGTTGCATCCCCTTCCCCTGCCTGGTGCGTAGGGAGGGCCCCAGCTCCGGGGCTCGCAGGAGCCTCGGGGGGTTCCCTGGATTGGGTTTGCCCGGCCCCAGCCGTGCTGTGCCTGCAGTTATTGGGTTACCTGCTCCAAACCGTCGGTGCCTGCCAGGCACTTATTGGGTTGCTTTGGTTTGTTTGTGTTTCCTAAATCCAATCAGTCCAGCAGCCCTGGGTAGCAGTAGGCTCGGAGGAGCCCCGGCGCAGGAACGCAGCGAGCGGGACTCTTCCCTCTCCTCCCTTCCTCACATCTTGATTCATTTGGAGCTCAGGCCGCTTAATTGCACTGCCTCTCTCTCCCTCTAAATTTTCCTTGATGGCTCTGGTAGAGCATCGGGAGCCCCCCCTCCCTCCTGCCGGAAGGAGATTATCATAATACTGCTTGTAAATCAATTATTTTTTCCTTTTCTCCGCACTGACGAGGATGTAACTCCCTCTTAATCACCCAGCGCAGCGTTACGCTACGGGGAGGGATATTTATTTCTCCTCGCCTGGCCAGGAAAAGGGGATGCAGAGACTGCAGAGAGTTTTTGGAGGTGTTGGAGGTTTTCCCCCAACACACGATGGAGAGGCCGGCACAGGGTGGTGCTCTCCTCTTTGCTTTCACATCCCGGTGCAGAAAGAAAGGAAAACCAGCTGAGGGAGTGGGATTTCCCTGCAGAGAGCTCCCTGCGCCCACCGGCTCCCGTGGCGCCGGCTGGGATGAGTCAGGGTGCCCCGGGAGCTCCCCTCGGCTCTTCCCATCTTCCCCCAGCGCATCCTGCGGGACAGGTCCGTGTGCTGCTCCCAGTGGGAGCAAGGATAGCCCTGCCTGCGCTCCACAGTGAGGGAAACAACAATAAAAGAAGGAAAAAGGGAGGAGGAGAGTTTTCCCTCCTGGCACAGGCGGTGGTGTCAGGGTGCAGCCAGGAGCAGCCCTGATTTCCTCTCCGTCCATTCCGGGGCCTGGCTGCAGTCGGATGTGAGGAGGCAGCTACCTGGAGCTGCTGGGCAGCCCCGATCCTGGTCCTGGTCCCCATTGGAAGGGACCTTAAAGCCCATCCAGTGCTACCCCTGCCATGGGCAGGGACACCTTCCACTGTCCCAGGCTGCTCCAAGCCCCGGCCAACCTGGCCTTGGACACTGCCAGGGATCCAGGGGCAGCCACAGCTTCTCTGGGCACCCTGTGCCAGGGCCTCCCCATCCCTGTGGTCTTTACCTTTCAGGTGGCAAAATCTGGCCACTGCTGGGAGCCAGTGATCCACAGGGCACAGCCCTCTTGGGAAGTCTGTGCTCACACCTCTCCATGGGATCCCATCTCCTCAGGACCCACCTTTGCTCCCACTTCCTGTATGGCTGCTCTTCAGATGCCTCGGATTCCCTGGATAAGTAAAAAAAAGTACCATTGAGCCTCTCCAGGAGCATTTGGATGTTGAGGATGAAGGCATCCAGCACAGGAGCAGGGCTGCATCTCTCTTTTCTCCCTGTGCCTGTGCCGGATGTTCCGGAGCTCTGCCTCTGCCCGCTTCCCAAATCTCCAGGCTGAGACAGGCACAGCTGTGGGCTCAGGCTGCCCTTGGGGTACCCCAGGACCCCAAAACCACGTGGGGGGTTAATGGAGAGCTGTGTGTAGCTCCAGGCAGAGAGCCAGGCTTGAAACACTCGGATTCCATGATAAGCCTGAGGGGAACATCTTCCCTGTGCTCTGTCAGCGGCTGCAGCCGGCTCTGAGCGGAGCGCTGGGTTTGCCAGGGGGGTCCTGGGGGCTTCTCCCTCGCTGTGCTGTGAGGAGTGGGCTCCATGGGCTGCGGAAGGGTGGGAGGCTCTGCTTCCCCAGCCAGGCTGCAGATGGGATGGATTTGGAGGCACAGCCTTGGGAAGGAGATGGATGGCAGGTGGATCATGGAATCATGGAATGGTTTGCGTTGGAAGGGTCCCTGAAGCCCATCCCATTCCCCCCCCTGCCGTGGCCAGGGACACCTTCCACTGTCCCAGGCTGCTCCAAGCCCCATCCAGCCTGGCCTTGGACCCTTCCAGCTGCTCTGGGCACCCTGTGCCAGGGCCTCACCTCCCTCCCAGGGAACAATTCCTTCCCAATATCCCATCCATCCCTGCCCTCTGGCAGTGGGAAGCCAATCCCCCTTACCCTGTTGCTCCAGGCCTTGTCCCAAGTCCTTCTCCAGATGTTTTGGACCCCTTTAGGTGGTGGAACACTTCCAGGGATGGGGCTTCCTGTCAGCTGGTCCCAGCAGTGGGTCTGGCAGCAGCCTGGGGCTCTCTGCTCCTTTTTTTTCCCTCTCCAGCCTTAGAGAGGAAAAACGCTGCCTGTAGCACACAGAATCCCTGTCCCACCTCACCCAGCTTCCATCCAGCTCTGGAGGGGATGCTGGAGTGCCCAGGGGGATGCTGAGGAGGAGGAGAGCCAGCCCTGGCCCAGCAGCTGCTGCCAAGAAAGATTATTAAGCCCCTGCAGAAATTTCCTCTGCAGTACAGATTTTTTTCTGACTGGCATTAGAGCTGTGAAGGAATTACTGAGGAAGAGCCATGAGGGAGAAGCAGGGAGCACGGATGGCTCCGTGGAGGGGCTTAACTCGCTGTAAGGTGATCCCAGGATTCCTGTTTCAGCAAAACCGGCATTCCCGGCTTAATCCAGCTGAAACCAAGCCCTGGCAATTAGCCGGCTGCTTTGGCAAACTCCTGGCGATCCAGCAGCTGGCAGGAAGGTGGCACTTCTCCCGGTGCACTCCATCCAGTGGTTGTCTGTAAATCCTGGGATTTCTTCCCTGCCGCTGAGGATTTCTTTTATCTCCTCTGGCCCGGTGGCAGACGGGCTCACGGCTGCTCGGTGGGGTGTTATTTTTGGGATGGCTGTGGAAAGCTTTCCAAGGGTTTCCGAGTCCTGCAGAGCCTGCAAGGACAGTGCTGGCAGTGAGGGCTCTCCGGCTCTGTCCTCCAGCGGGGCGGATGGAGCGGGGTGGGATGAGGTCCCGGGGTGGCTGCATGGATCACTCATGCTGGGATGGGGTTGGATGTGACACGGACAGAGGACGGGGCCCCGTTTGGTGACAGAGGGGACGTGTGTCCAGTGGCTGTCAGAGCTGTGGGTTCTCCCTCAGCTCGTGGAGGTGTTTCTCCCAAGCTTCCCAAGACCCTCCTGTATGTCCTCCTTGTCAGGGGCCCCAGGAGTGGCTCCTTGGATCCACTCTCCTGTGTATCCCACATCCTGGAAGCCTCAGCCATGCCAACATCCTTGACTGAGTCTGTGCCTCCGCTTTCCCTGGGCTGTGCTTGCTGTGGTGGGGGCTGCACGACCCCCGGCTTCTGCACCCCCCGGCTCCCACATTCCCTGGGATTTTCGGAAGGATACAGGCAGCAGCTCCCTCCTGGGGGTGACTCTGGGGCGGGTGCCCCCTGGGAGGTTGGGGTGCCCCCTGATCCCCCTCTGCTCTCTTCCAGCTCACCCTACAGAGCACCAAGTCCCGCGTGGCCTTCTTCGAGGAGCTCTAGGAGACGCCTGCTCCTCACCGCTGCTGCTTCCCACGGCTCAGCCGGAGCCTGTCCCGGAGCCGGGGGCTCCCAGAGGGATCACCCCGGCCCCCACCGGCTGCTCCAGCCTCCACACACCCACGGACTCGGGGCCGGCTGCCCACGGACTGTGTGATGCTCTCTAGCTTAGCATCCGTTCCTCCTCCTCCTCCTGACACTTTGTTTTCCTGGGTTTTCCAGCTTTTTTCCTTATTTTTCTAGCATTGCTTCCAGGCTCGGCCCTCCAGGCTTTTCCCTGGAGCCGGGGTCGGGGCTGTGGCCGTGCCTTCCCACCCTGGCAGCCAGCGGAGGAGTGTGCCCGAGGGGCTCCCTGGCAGGGATGGCATCCCTCTGGATTTCCTTCTGCCGGCTCTGGAGCTCTGTGTGCCAGCCCGGAGCCCCTTGTGCCAGCCTGGAATTCCATGAGCCGGCCCTGGAGCCCCTTGTGCCAGCCTGGAATTCCGTGTGCCGGCCCTGGAGCCCCGCTCCGCTCGCGGAGCCCCGTGCGTGCGGCGGTGCCGGGAGCTCCATTAGGATCCCGAGCATGTTCCAGTGGAGTGCTGTAAATCAGGAACGTCGCGCCGGCTCTCCCAGCGCCCGCTGGGCTGGGAAAGGAGCAGGGAGCGGGATGCCAGGGACCTGGGGCTGGGGGGATCCTTGGCTGCTTCCCTGGGGACAGGAGGTGGGAGGAAGGGCTCCTCCTCCTCCTCCTCCTCCCTGCCGGGCACAGGGAGCGGGAGAACAGCTAGTGCCAACCAAATGAAACCTTATTGTTCCTGCAAACTGTGACAAACCTGGGCAGCTTCAGGCTGGGGGCTCCGGGGGCTCCGGGCTGGGCTTTCCCTGGATCCCAGGGCATCCCAGCCCCCTGGAGCCCCCCGGGAATGCCGCTATCCCGGGCTGAGCCCGGGGCTGCCTGCTCCCGCCTGTCCCATCGCGGGTGCCTTTGCTCTGACCCCCCGCGGGGGGAACAGGGATGCCCTGACCTTCCCTTCCTGTCTCCGTCCCAAATCCGGTCCCCCCTCGGCTGGAATCCTCTTCCAGCTGCGATTTACCTTCCAGCAGAGCCGGTGCTGCCCCGAGGATCCCCCGCATCCCCTCAGGACCCCCAATTCCTCCTTCCCACAACTTCACCGGCCCCACAGCCCCACCGCAGGCTCAGCCCGGGGCTTGGTGTGGAGTAAATCCCATCCCAACCCTTTTTATTTAAACCCTGGGATCGGTTCCCCACACGTGGCTGCAGTGGGGATGGCTGTGGCCTGGCACAGCCGCTTTCCCGTTCCCTGGACTGTTGTACTCCGAAGAAATAACTGTTTTCTCCTGTTTTAATAAAAACTCGCGGCACTACGAGGGGAGCTGAGGCTTCTTTGCCTTTTTTTCTTCGGGAAAAGCTGCTCCGAGCCCGGCTGCCGCAGTTACCGGGGCCGGGATTAATGGAAGCACGGCTGCAGTGCTGGGATCCCTCCGGCAGCTCCCGCGGGGTCGGGATGGCTCCAGGGTCCCGCTGTCCCCGGTCCCTCGGGGCTCTTTGCATCCCTCCTTGAGGGAAGGGGGGTTTGGGGTGCCCAGGGGGGCTGAGCCGCCTGTTTGCCGTCCCTGATGCTTCCTGATCCCGTCCTGCCTGGAATAAATGAAGGCTGTGCTGCACTGACCTCAATTTTATAACGAATCACGGATGGGCCCAGCCCAGCCCAGCAAGCCCCGACCCCCGGGGCTGTTCCCGGCCCCCCGGCCGCGCTGGGATCGGCGATGGATGTGCTTTTCATCCGCGCTGCAGCAGCAAAATCCCGGGAGATTCAGCGGAGCTCCTGACCAGAGCCTGTCCCCGGCGCCGCGGGAGGGCTGGGGGAATTTTCCGCTTGTTGTTGTTTTAAGCAGGGCTGAGGGGGGAGGGATGGGGTTTCTTCTGGCACAGGGATGCCAGTGGGATCCCCACGGGAATTTTGGGAAGGCTGAAGGCAGCTGGAGAGGGATGTGGAGGGTGACCTGATTTCCCACGTGGCCTGTGGTGACAGGGATTCAACCGGTGTGACACCTGCAGCGCCTGCGTCCTGAAATAATTCCAGAGAGCTTTTTCCAGCACAGCCCCGGGCAGGAGGGCAGGGGGATACACTGGGAATGCACAGGGGAGGGATGGGATGGGATGGGATGGGATGGGATGGGATGGGATGGGATGGGATGGATCCACCTCTGGCACGGCAGTCCCTGTTGCTCCCAGGGGCTCTGCACCAAGCAAGGGCTCCTCCCAGCCTACCACACTCCCAGCCTTGCACCCTCAGAGTCTTGCACGCTCCCAGCGTTGCCTCTCCTACTCCCAGCCCGGTGCCAGCTCCCTGCCCGCCCTCCCTGGCACATCCCAGATCATTTCTCTCCTGTCAGAGGAAGTTTCACTCTGATTTTTTCCCTTTTTAGCAAACTGAGCTCAACAGGAGCTGCGGGTGTGGGTTAGTGTGAGCTGACTTTGCTCGAGGAAAAGAAACTATCAAGAAGCCTTTGCCATGTACCTCTCCCAGCCCCTTCCCCAGACGTGGGTTCCTGGGGAAGGAAATTGGGGATTTGGCCAATCCAGGCTGAGTGCTTTGGCAGAGGTTTTACACTTTGGGGTCCCCAAAGTCTCCTCAACTCACATTATTTCACTTCCGAGCCATTAAATACTCTCGAAAATAACATAAAATGTTGAGAGCTGGGGGTGAAAGGGACAGAAGGGACACAGAGTGACCACGAGTGGCAAGTCTGGGCCCAGCAGCCCTGGGTGGGGACTCAGGGTGCAGGTTCAGAGCCCCCCCAAAATGTGCACAGCTTTGGCCAGCAACTCCTGTGGGAAAAGAGCTTGGAATGGGCAGAGGGGATGGATGGGGAAACTGAGGCAGGGACGGCTCTGACCTGGCTGTGCAGCCCAGGGGCTGCTGGTGTGGCCTCCCCACAGCCATGGGCTGCTGCTCTGTCCCCCTGCAGCCCGGGTGCTGCCCAGCCCTGGGTGCCTTGGGGGGCAAGGGAGGGGGTCACTATGGGGACAGGGGGACCCTGGCAAAGCCCCGGGCAGGGCTGGGGGGCTCCTGCACGTGGGGGGGTGTGTGCCTGAGGGAAGGGTGCGAGCACGAGGGCACGGCACGGTGGCACCGGCCCATGGGCCAGGACAGGCTGGAGCTGGGAGGACCAGGGCACCCCAGTGGCTCTGCGGGGTCACCCTCTGGTGACAGGGTGGGAATTGGGGGAACAGCCCACGGGACACCCCATCCTTGCCCGCAGGCACCGCGGGATGCTCAGGGCACCCTCTGGTCCCGGCAGGTGAGGGAGTAAAACGCTGCTCCCAGGGGTCACAGCCGGCAGGATCCCGCTCTTTTCGGACGGTGCCTCGAGGACACGGGGACCTTAGTCCCCCTCGGCTGCCAGCCCGGCGCTGTCCCCGCCATCCCCATCCATCCCCGCTGACGGCTGACACAGCGCTGCCGGCTGCGTCCCTGCACCTTTGTCTTCCAGGGAGAAAAAACGGGGAAGGAAATTAATTTAAGAGGGAGAAGGGAGGGGAGAGGCAGCCTCGATGGGGACCGGCACCCAGGGCCACCCCGCTCCCCACGGAGAGCTGGCAAGCTCCGTCTCCGTGTGTTTTGCCAGGTTAATCAGGGATTTATTGTGCAGGGAAGCCACAGCTGCGGAGCCGGAACCCCCGGCTGGGACTGGAGCTGCCCACTCAGCCCCGGGAAGGGATAACACATGGATGTTATGGAATCAGATGGATGTGGAGCTGCTCCAGCTCCCAGCGAGCAGAGGGTGAATCCCTGGAACCGAGTGTGGGGTTGTGGGTGGGGGATCACAGTGGGGTGCAGGACCAGGCAGTGGGGTGCTGCCATCCCTGCCCTGGGGGCAGATCGGGAGCAGGAATGCGGGAGCCGCACTGCCATCACCTTCTGCTCGGCCACAGGGGCTGGGCACTGTGTCACAGCCCTGCTGCCCCTTTCTGGCCGTCCTGGCACTGGGTAGCACCAGGTTCTGGAATTCTGGCACCAGGCACCACCACATTTTGGCATCCTGGCACTGGGTGCCACTGGATTCTGGCCTCACAGGGAATCCCACTGCAACAGGTCCCAGCACGCCGGAGAGACGGAGCTGATGTCACTTGTCACCCTGCAGCAGCAGCGGGATGGGAGAAGAGCCAGGCCCGGGGTCCTGGAGGCAAAACTCCCTGCAGGAGCCTCCACCTTTCCTCCTGGAAAAGCCAGATCCCACCCTGTGCTCCAACTCTCCTCCCTGGGCAGGCTGTGCTTCCAAAACATTGGTTCTGGTGCTGTTAATGAGTTTGAGGGTCTTTGAGGTCTCTGGGAGTTGTTTCCTGCTCCATCTCCTGGCAGGAGCGAGCGGAGTCACCGCTGCCCGCAGCATCCGGGGCTGCATCCGCTCGGAGGGGTGCTAACAACAGGCTCACCTCAAATTTTCCCATTTTTCCAGAAAGAAAAATTCCCCCTAAGCAGAATTCTTGCCTCCTCCCATGGCAGGGCTATTTCCCCCCTTCAGACCCCAAATTCAGTAGAGCTCTCTGAGCTTTTCCCCTTCCCCCTTCCCTCCCCACCCTCACCAGCTGCCTGGAGCTGTGCCCGGTGTTTGCCCCCTCAGGGGCGGGATTTGCTCCCAAGTGCGTCCCAGTGTCTCTGACCCCTCCCCGGGGCCTCTGTCCACTGCCCTTCCCGGGTTTCCAGCGGGCACCGGGGGCTGGCAGCCGGGATAACCTTGTGGCTCGGGACATTGCAGCCATCCCTCTTCTCCCATCAGGCGTTCATTTAGGAAACATTTCGCTAAATGCCCACCTGACAGCGCGGCCCCAGGAGATTGATGCCTCCGGCGCCGCCGAGGGCTCGGTGCCAGGGACTTTAAAATGTCCCAACGGCACCCCCGGGGCGCTCACGTCCCCTCCCGGTGCCCGGGGGAGCGATGGGAGTGGCCGGAGGACGCTGTGGTGCCAATCCCCATCCCAGCCCCCTCAGGCTGCCAGGAGGTCCCTGGGGTTGTCCTGGGGGATTTGAGGGCACCCAGCACAGGTTTGTTCCATCCCCAGGTGTGAGGTTTCCTCATCCCTGTCAGCTTTCCCATGGCTTTGGGGCATCCCCATCCCATCTCCAATCCCATCCCCATCCTGTCTCGAGCCACATCCCTTCCCTTCCCCTCCCCACTCCTGTGGGGGTTCCCTTTCACCATCCTCATCCCATCCCATTTCCAACCCCATCCTCATTCCCCATCTCATCCCATCCTATCCCACCTCATCCCAATCCCAATCCCATCCCAATCCTCATCCTCTCCCCATTCCCACCCCATCCCACCTCATCCCTCGGGGCAGGAAGGAGCTCAGGAGTCTCGGCTGGGCAGAGGGCAGGGGGGAGCCAGAAGGGCCCCTCAGTGCTGCCAGGGGAGGAATAAATGAGGAGCAGATTAATTAAAGCTCAATCAGTCCCATCCCTGTGCTAGAGCCACTTCAGCCCTTTTCCTTTCCATCCCCTCAAACTCCCGACAGAAACAAGGATGTGGATGTTGGAATGTGAGCCCTGAGCGAGGGCCCTCGGCAGTGAGATCGCCCTGAAGCTGCAAATAAACCCCAGAACACCAGGCCTGGATGGGGCTTCTCCAGCCTCATTACTGGGATCAGCTAATTAGGAAAACACCTGGGAACGTTGGGAAAGTGCTGCTGTCTCCAGAGGGACAGAGGGGAGAGGTGGCACTGACCTGCTGGCAAGGCTGGCCCAAGCCCGGGTGAGATCAAGGGGGAATCGTGAAGAGGAACATTCCCAACATCCCAGCGGCTGCGGCTGGGATTTTACCCGAAATCCCTGGGATGCCGCTGCCTCCACCCCATCGTTTTAGGACTGAGCTCTGAGGAAATCCCAGGGCTTCTCCCCACAGAATCAGTGAGGGAATTCAGCACAGGAACCGTGGGGCAGAGGGGAGGGATCGCCCCAGCCTTCACCCCAGGAGGAAGGGAGGAGCGCGGCCGGGCTGGGCTCCGGGAAACACGGGGAGAGCTCCGATCCCTAAGGAACAAAAACCCAATCAGGGCTTCAAATGCAATTAAGCCACTTAATTCCGCTCCCCCCGCCCTGTGCCGCCCGCCCACCCCTCATCCCCAGGGAGCGGCAGCCGGGATGACCGGCGGCCCCCATTCCCGGGGAAGGAGGCTCCAACAGGTCCCTGTCGCTGCACAGGGAGCTCCGCTGGGGATTTGAGGGGAAAAGCCCAGAAATTGGCCCTGTTATTCCTGCTGGGATTTGGGTGGTGAGAAATTAATGAGTTTCCACCCCAGGGCCTCTGGAGAATTAATTGGGAGGGAACTTTGTCAACATCGAGGAGCAAATTGATCTGTTAAAAAAGGGGAGATTTTCAACCGGGCTTTGCTTTTTTGGGTTTGTTCCTCCCCAAAAGCCACTTGTCATTGTCAGCATTTCCCCCTTCGAGTGCTGGGATCTCAGCCGCAGTATCAGACACTGGAGACTCCCTGTGGGGCACAGATCCACATGCCCCGAGCCCATCCCGAGCTCCAGGAGAGGAGGGAATTTTAGCAGAGTTGGAAAAATCCACCCCCAAGCCACGACTCCCCGGGAGGAACGACCCTGCCCTGGGAGCTGGGACCCCACAGCGTCGGGAATTGCTCACCCCTGAAATCCCCCTCTCCGGAACGCGGCCGTGGTGGTTTTCTGCTGCCGGAGAGGGAAATTTCTCCCGACTAAAAAATAGCTTAAAGGGGACCCCAGCTGGTTACATCCAGCGGCGGCTGCGGCGGCAGCGCGGGCGGGAGGCAGCGCCGGGCTCTGGGAAGCCCCGGAGCGGGGTCCTGGCTGCTGCTCCGGCGGGGGATGGAGGGTCCAGCCCGCGGGAGGCTGGAGCAGCCCGAAAATTCCCGGCAACGGTGAATTGGATGAGGCTGAGCACGTGTCCGCGGCCACTGCAGGAGGCGAGGGGGGGCTTAGTGAAGCAGTTGGTTGGAACAGCAGGAATCCTATTCCAAGATTTTCGGGGTTCTTGTGACAGTGCCAAGATGAGAGGCACGCCTGGAGCGGGTCCAGCTGTGCCTCAGTTTCCCCATCGCTCTGACGCATCCTTGGTGTCCGGTGAGAACCTGGGAGGTGCCAATTGTTCCCCTTTTCTCTCTCCCACCCTGTTCCAGCTCTGGGAACCGCGTCCCTCCAGCCCCCAGCCCCTTCCCTCCCACCACGGCATCTCCAAGGGTGCGAAGCAGGAGCCTTGGCAGCCTCCCTGTGCCACCGTCCCCTCCTCCAGAGATGCCACCGAGGCACGGGGGACATTGTGGGCCCCATTTCCCAGCGGGCCGGGGTCTGCTGGGACACCCCAGCCCAGGGAAGGGGGACAGCAGGATTTGGGGGGGGAGATGTGCCAGGTCCTGGAGCATCCCTTGCCGTGTGCCTGAGCACAGGGATGTCACAGGGACATGGATGCCGTGGGGACGTGGCACGGTGGGGACCTGCCCTGGCACAGGAGCCCAACTGTGATTGATCAATGTTCAAGCGAGAAATAAGGTGAAAAATGTGATCAAGGTTGGGGGGAAACGGGGGATGACTGGAAAAGGTGACAAGGACAGAGGGCTTCGCTCCTGGCCCCGCTTCCTGCCTCTTCCACGCCTCATTTTTTCCCAGCTGTGGGAGCAGGAGGTCCGGCCGTGGGGTCCCTGTCACCCCGAAGCACCCCGGAGACCTCGGGGCGATGGCTGGCCCAGGGTGGCAGCTGCAGGGGCTTTGGGGTGGTGGCAGCCTGGGGTGCCAAGTGTGGGGACACCGGGGTGACAGCTGCCCAGGCACGGGATGCCACGTGTGGGGACCTCGGGGTGGCGACAGCCCGGGGTGCCATGTGCAGGGACCTGGGGGTGACGAACGTCTGGGTGTGGGTGCCACATGCGGGTGGTGGCTTCTTGGGACGACGACAGCCCCAGGAACCTGCAGGGACCCTGGGACGGTGACTGCCCCACGAACAGGGTGCCGCGTGCGGGGACCCGGGGGCGACATGGAGGTGGTGGCAGCCGGGGGTGCCGCGTGCAGGGACCTCGGGGTGACAACTCCCTGGGCAGGGGGTGCTGCGTGTGGGGACCCCGGGGTGACACTTGCCGAGACAGGGGGTGCCACAGGGACCCTCAGCCCTACCTGCCGACCCCCAGCACCCCCCGAGCACCCCCGCGGTACCAGCATCTCCTACACCCCCTCCCTGCGGCCCGGGAC